>JAIFGZ020000193.1:0-208175 GCA_019925245.2 Oryza australiensis
TGGGGTGGGGCGGTGGTGATGGATTGTGTTTTTTTTCTCTAAGTTTTTCTCGTATTGACTATATTTTAATCTCGTAAAAGAAACTTATATTTTATATTTTATATTTTAAATGTCATTACCGTTTAGTCTTTCGCCGAGAGAGAAAGAGAGGAGGATGACGTGAGGGAGATAAGGTGGAGAGGAGAGGAAGTGGAGAGGGAGAGGAGAGAAAGAGAGGAGGATGGCGAGGTTGATTCTCTTATTTAATATATCAAGGGTGTTCCATATAAAAGTTGTCGACACTATTATTAATGATGTGCATAGTCATTCACATTTACATAATCAAATTCACATTCCAAATTAATTAACATTTAAAATTAATCAAATTCACATTCAAAATTAATTAACATTCAAATTCACAATTCATATATATATACATGAAAAATCTAAAGTCCATTCACATTCAAAATCTAAAGTCTATTCACATTCAAAATCCAAATTCATAGACATAAGAAAAATATTCAAATCAATGCTACTACTAAATATTCAAATTCACATTCCTATATCCAAATCCAAATTCACATTCATATTCAAATTCCTATATCCAAGTCCAACTTCACATTCAATATTCAAATTCAAAGTGATCACTAAATATAATCAAATTCACTAAAATATTCAAATCACACATATATATGTTTCTACGCTCCTAATTAAACAAACAAACAGGCTATGGCGGACCGGCAGTGAGGCGCGTACATTCACATGTACATATACATTATCAAATAGGCCGGCGTGGTAAGGGCGTGTGGTGGCGGCGGCGATAGCGACGGTGGATGGAGATGGGGCGCGGGAGTTAGGGTTCGACGAGACAAGTATGGAAACTGTGGGCCGAAAGGCTTACTCGAAATATGGCGACGACGACAGCGACGACGGCTGCTCGACGGTGCAGAGATGACGCGGTGGCGCGAGACGATGGCGGCGGCGCGAGAAGACGTCAAGGTAATTTAGGGTTCTGGCAGTATGCGACAAGAAGATGAAAGAAGACGATAAAAATAGCTAAGTTTTTGGATCCACCGCGCCCTCTTCTATATATAGATATCGGGATCTTTGGTCTCGGTTTAAGCCAACAACCGGCACTAAAGATATCTTTAGTCCCGGTTGAAGCCACTAACCTGACCAAAGATATCCTCGTCTCAGCTTGGTGACTTCAATCGGGACTAAAAGCCCGCACTCGGTTGGTGAGAATCTTTAGTCCCGGTTGAAGCCAAACAACCGACTAAAGATGTTTTCCTACAATTTCCAAATGTTTTTCCCTTGGTGTTAAAACCAATATTACATATTTAAACAAAGTTCTATTAAAAAGTATTTTAAATTATAATAATGATATAGAATTAACATATGCCCTATTGAAAAGTATTTTAAATTCATATATAATTAACATATGCCCTATTGAAAAATATTTAAATTTGTATATAATTAAAATTTGTCTATTCAAAAGTATTTTAAATTCCAACAATAATATATAATTAACATATGGCTTATTTGAAAAATATTTTAAATTGTAACAATCATATATAATTAACATATGCCCTATTGAAAAATATTTTAAATTATAATAAAAATATTTAATTAATATATTCCTATTGAAAAAATACTATAAGCGGTTACAATTTAATGACGGTGATGAGGACATCAATACTACCGATACATCCACGCCTCCACACGTACAACTTCATGGCCCAATAACCCACGCTCGTGCACGTCAACTCAACCATCAGGTGAGTTTATTTTTAAGTTTATGTTCCTCTTCTTTATACCCTGGAGACGCGTGCACTTTTGTTTTACTCAGGAAGGATGGAGAGGATCCAACGGGAAGAGGATTCGCGCGGGGTGGATTCGGACTGCAGCACAGTGCCAAGTTCTAACGGCCGCCACGACTTCATGCAAACTCCAATTTGGGCGTGAAAGTACTTGATGAAAAGGTTATCAAGTCTACTTTCAAATGGATCTGGCCCCATGTCAATATCTGTCCTGGAGCGGCCGCAATTGTCCTTTTTCTACCGAATGTTTTCTGTCTTTGGTGTTGCGTCACCTCTTTTGGCCCAATGGGCCGTGTATCAAGTTGGGCCCGTTAGGGGTGCGTCCTAGGGTTTAGCACGACCCCGGCACCCCTGTGGTCATCTCTCCCCTCTTCTTAAACCTTCAGCCGTCACCAAGAAGGGTGGGTTTTGTTGATTAGAGTTAGCGTTTTGCTACTTGCACACGGGGCCGCGAGTACTTCGGCTAGACCGTCCGTCCGTTTGTCTTCGGAACCCCACCATATCATGTATTCAGATTGAATCTTTCATCTTAATATATAGCAATTTTAGTGCTTGTTTTACTTCTTCTTGCTTGTTCTTCGATTGCTTGCGGGATTTGAAAGTGCCCTAGTGGCCGGGTTGTCGTGCACCGCAAGATCGCGTCAACCATCGGAGACTGTATCGGTTAAGGTGCATCGCCCCTGGACGTAGTAGTCGGGCCGTGAACGTCGCCTCCATTCCCAATCGAGTTATCCTCCACCTCTCATCGAAAGATCGGGACTAAACCCTAGCGGGATCACATCAAGCACTAAGGTGGTCCCTAGCCGGACTAAACCCTAGCACGTGGTAGTCATGGGACTTTAGGTTTGTGAACTTCTTATCCTTCGTGCTTATTATTCCCTTTATATTCGAGGAGTATCCAGACGGTACCTTGATGCTCTCCAGGCATTCAAACATGATTTCCTTCTCTGTGTTTCTTAGAGTGTAGCTAGTGGACTTAAGTAGCGGGCTCCTTTCTCCTTTGGTTGCGGTGAAGGCCGTTGCGTTGTGCCATATGCTTCGCATCATTACGTGCCTCAAGTGTATCTTCGATTTTCCATATACACCTAGGAAGCCCGGTAGATTTACACAAAGGTTCTTGGTGAGGTGCATCACGTCGATTGCGTGGCTGACGTCCAAGACTTCCCAATAGGGTAACTCCCAAAAATGGACTTCTTCCACATTGCCGCGTGACCACCTTCACTTGCTATAGGTTGGCTGCCGTGTCCCTTTCAAATACTACTTTGAGGTCTTTCACCATGGCAAACACGGTCTTTCCGTTGCGATTCTTTGGCTTAGTACGATGGTCTCCGCTTTTTGATCAAAATGTTTGCCTCTTCTCTCGAACAGTGGTGGCTTGCAACAAGAAAGCGACGATGGCCCATGTACACTACCTTCTTACAAGTGTTTCAGTGTACGTACATCTCGGTCTCATTCATACAGTGGGTGCAAGCGTTATACCCTTTGTTTGACTGTCCGGATAGGTTGCCAAGTGCAGGCCAATCGTTGATGGTAACGAACAGCAACGCTCGTAGGTTAAACTGCTCCTGTTTATCCTCATCCCACACGGGGACACCTTCTTTCTTCCACAGCAGTTTTAGATCTTCGATCAGCGGTCTTAGGTACACATCGATGTCATTACCAGGTTGCTTTGGGCCTTGAATAATAATCGGCATCTGAATGTACTTCCGCTTCATGCGTAGCCAAGGCGGGAGTTTGTACATACACATCGTTACAGGCCAAGTGTTGTATCCGCTGCTCATCTCTCCAAAAGGATTCATGTCATCTGTACTTAAGCCAAACCTTATGTCTCTTGCATCCTCACTGAAGTCTTTAAATGTTCTGTCGATGTTTCGCCACTGTGACCCATTGGTGGGATGTCTCAGCATGCCGTCTTGTTGGCGTTCTTCCGTGTGCTAGCGCATCATCCTTGCATGTTGTTTGTTCCCGAACAGACGCTTTCACCATGGTATTATAGAAAATACCACATCACCTTAGCAGGAACTCTTTTCTTCGAAGGTCATCCGTCAACTTCGCCCTGGATCATCTCGTCGATCTTGTATCGAAGTGCTTTGCAAACCGGACATGCTTCTAGGTTCTCGTACTCCTCACCACGATAGAGGATACAATCGTTAGGACATGTGTATATCTTCTGTACCTCCAGTCCTAGAGGGCAGACTAACTTCTTAGTCTCGTACGTTGATTCCAATAATTTGTTTTCCTCTAGAAGAATGTTCTTCACAAGTTTTAGTAACTCGCTAAATGCCTTGTCACAGACACCATTTTTGGCCTTCCATTGCAAGAATTTCAGCGTGGTACCCAACTTTTGTGCCCTCGTTCACAACCAGGTACAAGGACGTTTTGTGGTCCGCCGACATATGCTCCAATTTTTGCATCTCCTTTTCACCTTCGCAATCCTCCTATACGTCGCGCAACATCTGACCAAAGTCATCGGCACCGTTGTTTTCTTCAGCATCCCCGCCCGCCTCGCCTACTGTATTCTCTTCAAACCCACCATATTGATCACAGTCCGGATGTTGTCGTCGTCTTCTTCATCTGCTTCCATTGCAACCCCACCTCTTCGTGCGATGTCCAACAATTGTAGTGAGGCATCAATCCTGACTGAAACAAGTGGACATGAAAAATTCTTGATCTAGAATACTCCTTCTCATTTTTGCACTTTTGCATGGACAACGTATAAAGCCCTTCTGCTTGTTGGCATCGGCTACACTGAAAAAATAATGCACGCCTTGAATAAACTCTATCGACCATCGGTTCGCATTGTACATTCATTGCTGATCGATCTACATTAAATGCACAAAAATCATAAGAAAAATCCACGAAAGTCAAACCATTTAAATAATATTACAATAATTGTATATATGTAATTAGACAACAATTATATAATAATTCAACATACGTAATGTGTTGTACTTAAAAAAATTAGAACTATTTTTAAAAGTTCTTTTAAAGTTGTAAACATAAAATTAATTAATGTATATAGTGTACATATTTATAACTATTTTAACGATCTTCAAATTACCTTATTTTTTTAATCTACTATCAAATTTTGTATATTTTTTCCTTTGTCATCTATTTTATAACATTCTTTGTTCAAAAGTTTCTCTCTCATCATTTTCCATAAACATTTTTTGAGATAAAATTGTACGTAAAATATACCTACAAATGTAATATGCTAAGCATAATTTTCTCCCTCTTCATTTTCCCAAACAATTTTCTCAACAAAATGTAATGTGCTTAGTAAAATAATTTTCCCAAACAAATTTTCTCTCTCTTCATTTTTTCATAACCTATCTAGAGATAAAAACATATAGAAATCAACCGTAAAAAGCAAAATCCTAAGCATAGATCATAAGAGGATGAAGTTGCTAACCTTGTAAATAGCAAAGATTTGTGTATTATCACCAAAAGAAATTCAAAAAATTTGGTAAAGACCTCCTCTAGCTAGAGCAAAAGTTTGAAGATACCGGCAAACTGCTCGGGCTAGAGGAGAAAGAAGAATTATAAAAGCAACTCCATCTTTAGTCCTACAGTTGGTGTTAGCAAATGACACTCAAAGATCAAAATTAAAATCATCTCTCCAGTAGTGTGAGGAGCCCTCTCTCCCTCTCCCCATGTGCGGCACCCAACGAAAACACAAGTCGGAGGTGGCAGTGAGGCCGGCGGCGGTGGTGGGGTAGGTTGTTGGGGCTAGAGAGTCACCGATGTAGGGAAGAGGCGTGGGAGGAGTCATCGCCACTACCCATCCTTCACCGACCGGTGGCTTGATTGAAGCCGCCATCCACGCCGCCTCTCGCCGATGTCGTCACTAGTGATCTCGAGCCGTAGTCGCGCCCGTCCGTCGGGCTTTGCCTCCCATCCCCGCCATGCCGCTAGATCTAGTAGAGGCAGCCCCATGCCAATGGAGGAGCGGTGGCGTGAGGCGGAGCTCGAGATGGCGAGCTCGGGGTAGCGGTGTCGTCTGGCGAGGCCAAGTCCAAGCGGATCTCGGCAAAAGTAGGTGATTCCATGAGTTTCACCTACCAGCTTCTCCTCCCCCTCACTGTCCTCCACTTCGGGCTTCCTCACCGCCTTCGACCACCTCACCATCTTCCTCAATCATCTCCGAGCTTGTCTCCTCTCTACCTCGGTGGCGGAGCTAGCTTGGTGCCGCGGAGGTCCTCGCATGGAGAGGTCGGTGGCGAGGAGAAGCTTGAGGGAGCTAGCGGGGTGACCTATCCCCGGCTAAAGAGCCGACGTGAGCAGTCACCATTGACCACAACGTCGTCCCCGAGGAGAACTCCTATGTGACTGTGACATCCTCTGCCTCCTCGTACAGCTTCCTCAAGCTCCTCCGCCGCTACGAGCAGGGCTTAACAACAATGTGAGGAGCTATAGTTTTTCTACATCCTCCCACAAAATGTACCAAATATTTTTTCTACAAACCAAATAAAAAATGGAGCTATAGTTTTTCTACATCCTCCGCCTCCCACACATGCTTCCTCGATCTCCACGCCTACGCCGCCCTATTGTCGTTGTGTCCTTTTTATTTGGTTTGTAGAAAAATTTAGTATCTATAGTTGCCTTGGTTGAATCCCAAAATATAACTTTGGCAAAGCAAACAAAATAACTCTTGGTCTATGCAAAATTCGCAATATTAGAAAATGGCTAGGAAGTGCACGAACCAAACAAGCTCTCGTTATCTATACGCTTTTCACACGATGCAACAATCGCCTACTAGCCGAGCCAAATAAACAAGCACTCAACAATGACGAGACGGGAAAGGGGCTGCTGGGCAAAGCCAAGATCGCGGGATGCCCGGCTTTGCCCCGCAAGTAATCGACCACCGTCTTCGTATAGCCGGTTAGACGGGCGTGGCCTTGCCGTGTTGGACCGTACACGCACGCACCATAGCGCGGTCCGGCACCAAACACGCACGTAAAGGCGTGGGCCGTACGCTATGGCCCGTTCGCCATGCCATGCTTGGGTCGACACGGTACAAAACGAATACTATAGCGTGCCACTGCATGGCACGGCCCATGTCATATTTTTTTCCCATATTTCTTGCGGGCTCGGCATTTCATCGAACACGGTGTGCGCGTCCTCAACTCCTCCCCAATCTCGTAGCGGCGGCGGCGGCGGTCTTGTAGCGGTGACGGCGCACACCAAGATGCTCTCCCGCGCCCGTCGTCTCCACCGCCCCTCCGCCGCATCCCGCTCGCCTTCCCTCTCGCCCATTGCTCCTCCCGCGCCGACGCCGAGGCGGGACTCCTGGCCGTTGGCGAAGCCGAGGGTGCGACGGATCCCTCGTCCCGCCTCTTCCCGGTGGCCCGCCGCATGGTTGGCATCCGATGTAGTGCGTCACAACGGCCGCGCGCCACCCGTTCACCGCGCTCTTCGCTAGCCCGACGCTCCGCAATGCACCGCCCTCGACGCCGCGGAGCTCGCTCCGGTGCCGGAGTCGTGGGTCGCCCGGCGAGGGAGTCGGCGGTGGCGGCGGGGGGGCAACGGGAGAGGAGGTGGAGGGAGAGCGCGGGCGACCGGGGACCGGGACGGGGGCGATGGCTGGGAAGGATTCATGGGAGTGGTAGTAGCGGCGACGGCGTGATGGGATGGTTGCACGGCCGATGTCATGGCGGTCGGCTCGGCATCGCGTCGGGGCTCAGCCGCCACAGCCGCCACGGCATCGGGAAGAAAGGAGAGAAGAAGGTTCGCGAGCCGGAGCCCCTGGTCGGCCGGTCCTCTATTTTTCTACCGCCTTGTTCACCGCCATGTGGATCCAATTCCTCCTCTCCCTCTCGCCACATACTTTTCCCGACCAAACGGGTCGACCTCACCCATGGGCCTTATCGGCCCGTGTCGGCACGACACGGCCCCTCTTGGACCTTGCTTAGGCCAGAGACGCACATGAACCGGCACATCATGACTCGTTACAGAGCCGTGCCTCCCGTGCCATAGCGGGTCGTGCCGTGCGGACGGCCCATTTGGCTTGCTTTAGTCTTCGGCTGCGGCGCAACGCAAGCTAGTGGAGGCCAAACGGGCGGTTCCGGCATGGCTTGCCCGGCACGGCCGAGGCATGGCCCGCTAGGCACGACCACCGTGGACGGGCCGTGCCGTGCCGCCCACGTGCCCCGCCCGCCCAAGCACGGCCCACGGAGGCCGGCCGTGCCAGTGCCCGAGCCCACAGCCTACATGGCACGGCACGAAATAAAAATAAATAGCCCTATTTTTTTCGTAGAAAAATTAAAATTGAAAATGAAGGTAAAAAATAAAATAATGATATATTTGTCATGTTGAAAATATGAAAAAAATAATCTATTCGTCATCTTGAGAAAAACGAAAGATTCTTCATATTGAAATTATTGAAATAAATATTCACACTTACTAAAATATTGCAAAAGAATATGTTCAAAATAGTAATGACCTTTATTGATGTTTATATCATTATATGATATAAAGATATATGTATGCGCTCGTTAAAAACTTTGTCATGTAAAAACTCATAGGAAAACTCGAGAAAACCATGACAAAGAAAAGAGTACAAATTTCAAAGATCATAACTACTTCTAACAAAGTTCTATTGGGGTTGGTTTGGATCTAAGTAAAGGTTCTCGAACCTGGACGGCCAATTCTTGGTTCTCAGCAGTGTATTGGCCATGTTGTCTAGCTAGCTCCCGTCTTTAACGCTTAGTAGCATTTCGACGTGGTCGCACTCGAGTCGTCCTCCTTTCTTCGACGATTCAACCGCACGGCCGAAGGCCAATTGGAGGACACCGTTGACAAGGGCACACCTGAACACATCCCGTGCTAGTTTTGAAAGCACGGGATATGCCATCTTGTGGTCATTCCACCATCCGAGGACGTTGAAGTCTTGTGCTTCATGCCCGATGGCGTCGCTATCTACATAAGATGACAACTCTTGCAACACCATGCGAAGAGACGCCTCCACTTGCAACCGACGAACCTGCCACCCCTTGGCTTGAAGATGAGCCACCCCAAATTCTACCCCACCGTATCTTCTTCTTACCAGTAGTGAGGGATAGGAGGGGTCTCGCCGACGAACTCCCTAAAACTTTAGTTCATACTTTCCAAAAACTTCATATAGTTTACTCCTAACCTCGGTATAAAAAGAACTATAATCTACACCTATAATATCTTCAATAAGTGATAAAATAGTGGAGAATCCCTTAATTTACCCCTAGGATCTAATATGAAAGCAAAAGCATACAACATAGGTATATTTTTCCAATATTTTAAATATTTTTGTTTCATGTGAAAGACATGTTGGGCTAGAATTTCATCATTTTCATATTCTTTTAACAACGTAGCAATTTCAAGAATATTGTGCAAAATTAAATTGGCAGTTGGATAGTAAACTTGGGACGAGTAAGAGTACACTCATAAAAAGTTTTAAGAAATTGGTAATATCTTTGGACAATTGCCCAAACATGCTCGGTCAAGATTGGCCCACCATCACTTTCTTGGGCCATTACGTGACTGGACAAAATCGATTAGTAAATCACTATAAGGTAAAACAACTTTTAACATTAAATAGGTTGAATTCCACCGATGCTCGCATCGGTGGCAAACTTATGTGCTTTCTTACCGGCCGCATGGCAAAACCTCTTCCACGTAGCAATCCGTGGGTTAGAAGCAGTTAATCACGCGATTGATTGACGAAAAGCGTCGATGTGATCACCTACTCTCTTCATCCCAGTCTTAACAATTAAATTAATTATATGACAAGCACAACGCGATGCAAGTAGAAAAGACCGAGCATAAACAGAAAATAAAGGTCGTAATATTTCCATTGCCCTAGAATTAGCGAGATGCATTATCTAGGATGATAGCAAATATTTTATCTCGCAAGATTATATTCATTAATTACCTCCCTAATTCTTTCAGCTATGTTTTCACCGTGTGTGAGACATATATTACCCGAGACCTAGAACTCTTTTTCAACTCCCAATCATCATTAACAAAATGAACAACTACGCTAAGGTAATCCTCCCGAGCTCCACTACTCCATATATCCGAGGTAACACTAACGAGAGAAAGGGCATGTACTAAATAGTTCCTTAAGTGCGTACTACCCTTTTCATAAAAATTTTCTAAATCTCGGGTTATTGTTTGTGTACTAACAGTTTTGAATCTAGGATTATGCGATTGCTGAACGTACTCTTTGAAAGCAGGAGACTCCCCAAAGTTCAAGGGTAAATCTTGTCCGGCGATTAACCAGGACAAGATTTTCCCGAGCTACCATGGGGTCGTACTCCCAACTACGTACCATACCGTCCGGATTTAGCATCGATTCTTTGCTGCCGCAGAATTGTTTCCTTGCTTCCTCGCGCACGCCTCCGCATGACGCTTTAGGTGTCCTGTACCACCGTAAGATCATGCGAGATAAAGAATTTCTACTTTCACCTCGTCAAAGTGCTGCCACACACTGGAGGTTCTCGATTTTTTCGAGTTGGTGTGTGTCGAAACACTTCCGCTCGTGGATCCGAAAAATCCTTCTGAAGCCGTCGCCGCCGTCTCAACCGGTTCCTCCTCCACAGCTTGGTGGAGTTGGAGCCGATCCGAGGCATCGTCAAACCCCGACATGTAATTAGGGTTGAAATCACCCAAAGTGAACGTCGACGACGATATGGATAGTTCGGATCCATTCTAAAATTTTAATCCGAAATAAATAAATTTTAGAATATTTATTAAATTCACAAACAAAATACAAATAATACATACATATAAATATCACTTACATCTTTTCGTACGTGAGCTCTTCACACCTCTGCGATCAAACTATTTAACTACGACACTAATTTTGATTTTTGACAAAATTTGAGCAAATTTTGTCAAAACCAAAAATTAGAGCACAAGAAAGCACTTGAGACTTGAGAGCACAAAATGAGATGTTTGGGGTGAGGAGAAATGATCTGGGGTGGATGCCCTATTTATAGGACGAAATTTCATATTTTTTAGAATTTTTTCGGATTTTTAATTTTTTTGGCCTCCAACCGCTAGTTTTGAATTCTAGCCGTTAAACTTGTCGTTGGGGCGACGTGTCGCGCTCGATTTGCCCTGTTCAAATGCCACCGAATGACCGGCGCCACGCGTCGGCCCGCCATTCGCCCACCCCGCGCTGTGTCGTGCTGGACCCGTAGGTCGTGCGTGCCCGGCCGGCACGAACTATGTCCATGCCGTGCCGTGCCGGCCGCGAACGCTGCCATCGCGGCCCAAGCATGGCACGTGTCCATCGTGCCGTGTCGGCACGACCCATCTCAAACCGGACCATGCCGAGCCGGTGTACCATGCATCGTGCTCAATCCGGCACGTCTCAGCCCGGCCCAGGTGGCCACCACTAACGCAAGCCTTCCCTCGAAACCCAGCTGCTGCACCCTCGCTTTTCGGGCCCTTCCCGTGGAATTTCCCTCAGCGAGACCCACCGGCACCGACTGACGACTGCGGTTTCCCAATTCCACCTGCTACTCCGACCTAAACAAATCTCCCTTACTGCCGCCGTGGCGCACCCATCCCTCTGGTCCCTCCCCGCAGAGACGCCAAAACCCTAGTCCGTTCTTTCTCCACGGAGGAGGCGAGGATGGCGTCGCTGCTGACGGCCAGCCCGGGTGCGTCCGCCTCGCGTGGAAGGACGGCGCCGCCGCCCTGGGGCCAGCGCCGCGGCTGGCGCTGCCGTATCCGCCGCCGCGGCGTCACCGGCGCAGCTGCTCAGGTCATTTCCATCTCTCTCTTGGCTACTGTTGCCCCTTCCCTTTTGATTTTTCTATCCATTCGTCACTGCTGCGAGGTATGATCGACCGGGTGAGGCCCGGATGGATGGGATGTGCTTGGTAGTGTGGATTGGGGATTTATGGACTGCCATTTTTGTTTAATTTGTTCGTTTGCTTCAGCTGCGCAATACAGAAGTAGGAACTTGAGGGTCAATAGGACTCTTACGGAATGTGCTGTTATTTTCGTTGATGCGTGGATTGCGACTAGTTTCCCACGATATCCACGAGCTAAATATCTACGAACACTGGGCTAATACTTAACCTTGACCGCTGAGTAGTATAGATTCAAGAATTATTGTGCAATACTGAAAATAAGGGATTTTTGTATGGTTGTGCATTCTGCAGAAATTTTAGAGGTATTACTTTAATTTGGGAACAAACAATAAAGGAAGTACATTCTAGAGGTATTTTTAGCTAAACTAGCAAGTACTAGTTGGCTTGAAATCTATCTTGTTATTGTAGTGCACAGAGTTTTTCAAATGGAAGGGAGTATAGTTTCGATTAGCATGTACTTGGCAATTGCAAACCTGATTTTATCAATATGAGCTATAACCTGTGTGCATTTCTTGTTAGTCATTAGTCTTGGTATGTTGCACTTCTTTGTATTCATATGCTTTCTAATGTGTGGATAATCCAACCAAATATGCTATCATCTCAATTCTTTAGGATTTTGGTACTTCCGACGATTTGTGCAACTTTCTTTTCTGTCAGGAGTGATGAAGGATATTTAGCTCATCAATTCCCCATATTCATTTTTTACATTCATATGCAACACACTAACACGAGAAGTACTTTCATACAGGATTAGCAGAGGGAAGTTTGCAGTTCAGGCCATCACCCTTGATGATTATCTTCCAATGCGAAGTACTGAAGTGAAAAACCGGTAATCTTCTTAGTTTGAAAGGAAAGAATTGGTTCCTTGTTTTATTTATGTTTCCATAGACTTAGCTAGACATTAAGATGTCCTGTAAAGTACTTCTTTCAATTGCTATTTTTCAGTCAGAACTTCACATGTCCACATGCTGAATTCATACTGTACCATGCCAGTACTAAATCACTTCGTACCTTGTACCAAAATCCAAAATTGCTGCTTAGATGATATTGCTGGAGCTATATGTTTGCGTGTATGCTGTCCACTCAGGTGACGTATAATGGTCTAAGCTGGCTACTGACTTACTGAGGATGTGCTTGACGTGTAATATCAAGTTCTGGTCTTATCAGGAATAAACATTCATGCATTAAAGAGACATGAGATGTTCTTATTATTTCCAACTTTTTGAAATGAAATAGGGTGTAAGTGGGCTGATGTCAACTCCACTTATAGGCCAACTAAGTGGGTAACCCGTTGGTCAAACCCACTCAATTAGCCTATTAGTCTGTTCGTGGCTCGACCCACATACATCCTATAGTAATCCTGTATAATCTTTTGCTAAATGGTAACTCAAATTTGTGCTTGGTAAATTTGTGACTTAATAATCATGTGGACCTCCTTTTTTGCATATAGGTATTTGAGGGCTTTGATACCTATCTGCTGCTGAGGTCTGATCTTCCTTTTCTGATCTGCAGGACATCAACAGCTGATATCACTAGCCTCAGAGTAATTACAGCCGTCAAAACCCCTTATCTGCCAGATGGAAGATTTGATCTTGAAGCATATGATTCACTGATAAATATGCAGATAGAAGGTGGTGCTGAAGGTGTAATAGTTGGAGGAACAACAGGAGAGGGCCACCTTATGAGCTGGGATGAACACATCATGCTTATTGGACATACTGTTAACTGCTTTGGTACTAAAGTTAAAGTGGTAGGCAACACAGGAAGTAACTCAACAAGAGAGGCTATTCACGCAACAGAGCAGGGGTTTGCTGTAGGTATGCATGCGGCTCTCCATATCAATCCTTACTACGGGAAGACCTCTATCGAAGGGTTGATCTCTCATTTTGAGGCTGTCCTCCCAATGGGTCCAACCATTATTTATAATGTTCCATCCAGGACTGGCCAGGATATTCCTCCTGCAGTTACTGAGGCAGTTTCAAGTTTTCCAAACTTGGCAGGTGTGAAAGAATGCGTTGGGCATGAGAGGGTTAAGTGCTACACTGACAAAGGTATAACCATATGGAGTGGTAATGATGATGAATGCCATGATTCCAGGTGGAAATATGGTGCCACTGGAGTTATTTCTGTAGCTAGCAACCTTATTCCTGGTCTCATGCACGACCTCATGTATGAAGGGGAGAATAAAATGCTAAATGAGAAGCTCTTGCCTCTGATGAAATGGTTGTTTTGCCAGCCAAATCCAATTGCTCTCAACACTGCCCTGGCTCAGCTTGGAGTGGTAAGGCCCGTTTTCAGATTACCATATGTACCTCTTCCTCTTGAAAAGAGGGTGGAGTTTGTCCGAATCGTTGAATCTATTGGACGGGAAAACTTTGTGGGTGAGAAAGAGGCACGGGTTCTTGACGACGATGATTTTGTGTTGGTCAGTAGGTACTAGTGAGTTATGCAAGTCCCATGTACGTTGATGAACAGCGTTAAGTTACATTATGATAGTTTGCAGTCTTGCTTGTAGACATGTCAGCACCTTTTGGTCACGCTTGATCGGTTTTATCAGTGTAATGGGAATCATAATCTGGCTCATCTTTACCTTAAATGACAGGTCTATTGAGAATAAGCTAAGAGATCATGTACATTATCCTTATTCGGAAATGTCCTTCCTTCTGAAATGTCCTATACCCTTATACCATTTGTACATGCACCCGTTTCTGGTTGTGATAAGGGGTTGCCCTACAGGTGGTTACTGCGTGCTAATCGAGCTTATTGCGTGGACATGGTAGGGGTAAGGGCAGTCTCAATGGGACATTAATTGTGGTTTCTTCATTAAATGAGATGACATGTCATCAAAATGCTAACATGGCAGCCTAAATAAAGAGGAAAGAGAGCAAAACTGAAGAAATGGTTTGTTTAGTAAGAAATTGGGTCTTCCATAGAACCGATGCAGGTACAAACGAGGAAATCGTCATTCCTCATTGGGAAGAAACCGAAACCATCAGTTTCTATCTGGCTCTGCTCGCGCTTGCTTCGCTCTCTGGCGTCGCTCGTGCTTCCTCCGCTCGTTGTTGCGCCGAAGGTCACCACAGCCACGCCATAGTGCGTTAGCTCCTCTTCGCCCGCTCCGCCGTCACGCTAGCTCCGCTCCCGCCCTGCTTCTCTGCGCCATCGCGCTGGCTCCGTGCCCGCCCTGCTCGGCCGCGTCGTCGCGACCACACTCGCCCTGCTCGGTTGTGCCGCCGACTGCGCTCTGCCTGCTCTACCGCATCGTCGCGACTGCGCTCTGCCCTGCTCTATCGTGCCGCCGCAACCGCGCGCTCTCCTGCTTGCGGGAAGATGAGTTGGGAGAGAGGAAAAAAGGCAACATTTATTACTCGAAGATATCTGCATTGGAAGGATTAGTTTCTATGAGTAGTTTTTTGTGGCGTGGCTGCTATGGATCAAGGTTGATAAATAGCCTACTGGCTACTAGTTATGGTCTCTCAAGACATTGTGTTATGTTCATAGTACATTTTGTCTTTGTCCGTCGAAAGCGCGAGAGACGCCTGCGTCGTCGCCCATCACCTTGCGTATCCATACCATTATATAATGCATCTTATTAACAAACTGAGATACATTCACTTTCTCTTACTCACTCATTATTCAACGGTCCATATCAACCGGTTTCCTAAGGAATGTCTCAAACCGCCCGCATCACGCCATCGCTCTCGCCGTCCGAGCCGCCATGCTCGTCTGCCACCCGAGCCGCCACATCGCCGGCTCCATCCGCCGCCCGCGCTGCCGCTCTCGCAAGTTTCTTCTGGGTTCTTACCCACCTTTTCTTTCCAAATTCCATTTCGTGTTTATACTTGTTCCTCTTTCTTGCTCTTTCCTGACACGACGACCGCGCTGCCCCACCCTCGCTCTCGCCGTCCGCGCCCATCGCCGTCGCCCCAATTCTCGCTGCCACGAGGCGCGGCTCGCCCCGCCGCCACTCCAGGCCGGTGGGGTAGTCTTGCCCACCAAGATCGCTTCGCTCGCTGCCGCTTCCATGACATCACGCGTACACGGCAACCGGGAGGCCGTCTACCCCACCTCCGTCGGCGGCGGCCACAGTGAGCTCCTCGCTTGAGCCACGCCTCTCTCCTCGAGCGCCGCCGCAAAGCGCCCACCTTTTTTTTCCATCCTAACCTAAGTTGCGAATTGGGCAACCAGCAACCACCAAGCAACCCACCTTTTCCTGCTAAATGACATAGTGTGTTCACAATGTTGGATTTGTGAACGTCACCATTTGGCTATTTGCAAATGTGTCAAGGTAGAAAGCATCCTGAAGTAGAGAGCAACAAACTTTTTTTATGTGTGTTCTTCCCCCCTGAAGAGACAAGTGAACAATTGTAGGAGGTCTACCAGAACTTTGTTTTTTTATGTGTGTTCTCCCTCCGACCTATAAATTATATACCCTGTGAGCATTCTGGTGTGATCTATGTACTAAAATTTGAGCATGCTGAATTTATAATATGGAATGGCTTGGTAGTTAATGCTATTTAACCTGAATTTGGTGCCTTGGATTAATCTTTGTCTTATGATAAAATAGGAAGGTAATCTCTTTGTTTTTTTCTTTCATGGAGTAGCACAAGTATATAATTAACCAGCACAGGAATAGTACTGATATATGTAGCTACTAGCTATTTCCATCAACCTTCATACTCAAGTGTTTGTTTTCAGAAAATTGCTTAATATCATCTGGAGCTAAATCACATTTTTACTAATAGGCCCTTGTTGCCAACCTCAGAAAATTGCTTCTTTTCAAATGGATTGCCATGGGCTCTTGTAGCTTAGACATTGCCTCCCTGGAAGAGAGTAATATACCTTGATGGAAATTGGTTTTCCAGATGTCCATAACTCATCCTACTGCGTGCCTTTTCTAGCTGCATAGGTTTGTTGAGTATAAATTGCTCTGATCTATTATAAGGGCACATGGATATATAATTGTGTTTATGACATTAAAATTCTATTTATATGTATATTAATTGGTTTATTGAGCACCGATATGGTTCACTGTTTGCATATACGTGAAAGCACTATGTTGATATACACTATCGCTTGGAGTTGATCAACTGTATCTATTTTTTGGAGTTGATCAATTTTGAGAATTTTTTCATGAACATTTATATTTTTGTATTGTTCAGTCAAACGTATACATGGATCTCACTATCTACATATATGTGAAAGCACTATGTGAGAGAAAGAGACAGAGAGAGCGAGCTCTAGAGCTCTAAATGCTTGTGGCCGGTTGGGGGGGGGGGCTACGGCTGGGAGCTACGGCCTCGACTGAGCATATCATCTTGGGCGAGGGAAAGTTACGGCAACAACACTGGACGGGATCTGACGATTTGGGGCTCGAACAGGGGTGGTGCTGTGGATGCTGCTCCGAGGCTTATCTAGAAGAGAGTAGAGACAGTGATGAGTAGAAGAGAGTAGTGGTCCTGAACAAGTCTTTTTAATATATCTCTATCTCTATTCACTTATAATACACCTTAACAATGGTTCGATCTAACCTCTTCTTAGTCACTCATAATCCAACGGACAAAAATCATAGTCCACTTCTTTGTTTTATATTATTTCTTATTTTTATTGTGTGCATGATGCATGGATTTAATTACATGAGGTTATCTCGAGATTTGCTTTTTTTCGCTTGCATGCATGCGAGTTATCCGAGATTTGCTCTTTTTTCCGCTTGCATGCATGCTTAGATTTAAAAAGGAGTGATCAATTATATTACTTGTAGCATTAGCACGGGTATGTTACTAGCCGACTGTTAACACCGAAATTTGGTAATTGAGTTCCTAAGTCTCGCAAAGACAAAGCAGAGTCGATTGGCAGAGACAGGGTCGACGGCTAAGGAATGATCGGCTACGAGGCCAATCGGCTAAGATTGGATCGGACAGGGGCAACCGATAGCCAATTTCAGGTCCGGAAGAGATGAGACCGTTTCTAATACGTAAGTTTGAGGATAAAATGAAGATTTGGTTGTTAATTGCGTGTTAAATGATATTGCCACTTATGGATAGAGTCCTGTAACGATAATTGTATGTGTAATCTAGGGTTTGTTTAGACTGTTAGTTGTAACACGGCATGGGTCCTTTCCAGATAATATTGTGTTTTAAACAAAGTAGTTTAGATAGAGTCCAGAGTTTGTACGGATAATTGTATCTTGGGTATAAATAGGACCCGAGACCCCTGTAATTCATATCATACACAATCAATCAAACCTTCGGCGCATCGCCAACCCTTTCTCTTCAGACGAGTACTTTGTTTGGCTACGGGCTGAATCGTTTCGATCCCAGATCTAGGTAAATGCATGTCATTAGTGGTATAATCTTTTGTTTGTAGTGCTTCTATTGTAATGACACATTAGAATCAGGAGTTTATACTGCGCTATTTATCACATAGCGCATATAAATTAGATCAATGTTTAGATCTATCCCGCCATTGGCTAGTTCTGTCAAGAACTCGCAGCCAATAGGGCTAGATCTAAAGGTTGACTGGTTTATATGCGGTATCCACCATCTCGAGAGATATAAATCGGCTACAACAGATCGGGTTGTTCTTTCTATACTTAATGCTGCATCATGTTTGAACTATTAAGTCATTTTTAGAACTATCAATGATGCTTCGGATGGATTTATATTGTTTAGAGACAGTGCCGGTTTCATTCGGCCTTATCTCGCCCGATATGTCTCTTTTAATATATTTATTATTAGATTTATATTAGGACTCGCCTCTTATGTTAAGATCGCATTCCCGTCGGATGCCGCTGCGAAATCGGCCTATCATCGACCGATGGCCGATTTCTAGGCTATGCATTTGATTCAGGAGTGATATCTTTCATAAGATTCATCGGAGTACTAGCCGATTCCTTGTTAGTTTTCCAAGATTTGCCTAGGTTATCGATCCATATATTTATTATTCTTTGCTTGTATTTGGTTTAAGCGGGCGTCTTTGTCTCGGTGTAGCCAATCCATTCCACTCGCTTGGCTTAAATATAGTTTAGAATAGTATACATATGTTCATGGATTCCCTCGTCGATCCCGTGGGGATCTAACCTAACACTTAACGCATATTCTCTTGTTTTTCTTGTCGATTAGCGAGATCAAATCAACGCGCACGCCCGCACGGGCGGCCAAGAAGGACATGCACCGGAGTCAAGCGAGATCTCCCAGCGCGCGTGAGAGAGATTTCTCATCAACACGCTTCTTGGCACGCCAGTGGGACTTTCCTTGTCGGCTCGACTCGCACGCATAGATTCAGCGGCAAGATGGTCGACTCCAAGAGCTCCCAAAGATCACCGGGACAACATCGTGCCCGTGAAGATGGAACACTATCGGCCTGAAAGAAGCGAATATAAGAAGATGGTGGAAGAGCTCCGGGCTAACTACTTGCAATCTTTCACCCAAACAAGATGCGGGGGCCGTGCACAAAAATACAAGTTCAGCATGAACGACACTAAGGCATCCTTCTCGGTGACGCAAAAGGCAAACGAGAAGATGGAGGAGCCGACTCAGGAGTGCAGGATGATTCGTTTGTATATTCTCTACAAGACCGGATTGGCTCGGCCGTCCATCAAGCGTTGGTCAACCAAAGTAGCATCCTGGTCAACACTCTCAATAATATGATCGCTACCGTGGTCCATACCAAGATAGCCGACCAGGCCTGCAACGGGGGCCAACGTACTTCACGATGGCCAATTTCCGGCTACAAGACGCTGGTCACACAGAATCGGCCGATCCCACCGCTAGCGTAACAAGGGCCGCCGGAGGAGCTCTCGGTCGGCCAAATCTAGGTGACTCGACTATACGACCGACAATTACTGTGCTGAACCGAAGCACGGCCGCGCCCCAAGATCAACTCGCTAATATGTTCAATGACAATCGGCGGTTGGAGCCGATTGATCCGGATAGACGACACAACGCCGGTGGTCGACACGGTGTTTTCTAGGACCACCAACACCACTAGCACCTCGGCCACCTCCTGCCGATCATCACTACCGGCACCAAGGAGGCCGTCAAGGTCATCATTACAGGCCTCGACGCCACCACCGCCGTATCGGCAAGAACCCGCGCCGTCGACCCGTACGAGCCGATGCGGCGGGACAACCGGACATGGCCGACCGATCGCAGATGTCATGCGCGATCAATTCGGCCTCAAGCCGAAAGACTCGGGAACATGTATCGTATCCCTATCCAGAGCACTTCGAGCGGATCCGTTGCCCAACCGATACAAGATCCCATTTTTCGAAGTTCTCGGGGCAAGACAATGTTTCAACAGACGAGCATGTTAGCCGATTCTTGGCACAATGCGGTGAGGCATCGGCTACGGACGCCTTGAGGGTACGATTGTTCCCTCTTCCTCTTTCAGATCGACTACCGGATTCACCACGGCACTCGGGGCTGCCCATTGCCTTGATGGGAATGGGGACGAAACTTAGTGTGGTACAATTGGTTAGAGGGAGTTATACGAAGGGTCCTATTACAGTCCTTTTTCGGGGTATCATGGTGGTACACCGACACACGGAAACGTGTCGTGGGGCTGTGTCTTATGGGTACAGATGTACACCTTTGGCCAGAGTTAAAAACTATTTGAATAGTCATGCCCGCAGTTCTAGGCGATTCACCAGATTAACCATGATTAGTCTCATTCTATCAAATAATATGATTAATGGTATTGACTAGAATAGATGGATGGTTGGGCATGTTGCAACGTGGGGTTAACGTTGGACAGTTATTATTTTAATACTACTTAATTATATACTATTGTTTTACTACTTTCAACTATTATTGTGAAATGTTGTTTTATGCAAATGAAACCTTAGCCTTCCTTGTGAATTATCCTGCATCATACATTTTCTTCCAGTATGACTTGTTGAGTACAATGGGTAGTACTCGGTCTTGCTCTATCTCCCCATCGAGTCGGAGATCGAGGCGGAGGAAGGTTTCGACGAGGATTAAGCTTGTGTCCGACGTCAAGGTTGCATGTGGTATGTTGGTGCTTCGTCGCAAGAGTCAATTTTCAACTTAGCTCTAGTTATAATTTGCATTTTAATTTCCACTTATAATTTGCATTTTAAAATTACTTATTTGCTCTAGGTTAATTCAAAAATTCAAATTCTTTTGTGGAATTATTTAAACAATTTTTAAAAGGGCAAAACTTCTGGTGTTGACAAACCTACCCTTAAACGGAATCTTGACCCCGAGATTCAGAGGTGCTAGCAAAGAGGAGCGGGTGAGTGGCCTTCAACTCATCTTCTCTTTCTCATGTAGCCTCTTCTTCTAAGTGATGAGTCCACCGAACTCTGAGAACTCGATAACCTTTTTTCGGGTTCTTCTCTCACTAGTTTCAAGAATACGGGCTAGCTTTTCCACGTAAGTCAAGTCCTCTTGAATTTCAATTTGGTTTGGACTCGCCTGCTCTTCTAGTACTCTCAAACATTTCTTCAACTGAGAAACATGGAATACGTCATGAATACCAGCCATATTGGTGTTAGTGATATGCCCTAGAGGCAACATGGAGATGTTAGATATCATGGTCAATGTTTATGTATTAATGAATAAACTGTTATTCCGTTCCATGAAATAGATAATTAGTATTGATCAATAAGTATGTGACTTATTCATGAGACTCTTTATGTAACATAAATATTTTTCTAAATGATCTCTGATCACATATCATATCTAAGGAACGAATATGATTATAAGATCAACACGTGTATTGATTGATGATCATGTCTCATGGATCATGGTATGGAGATACCAAATAAATAAACATGAACACATGTTAGAGAACATGTTGTTGGATAGACCCGCCTTGAGACACTACAGGGAATTAGTGTGCCATTAGTTGGTCTCAAGTGATGTTGATGCAAAGTCCTTAGACCTGAAATCATCATGGATTCCAACATGTGTAGTGGTTTACTTAGGGACTGTCAAACGCTATTTCGTAACTAGGTAGTTATAAAATTAGTTTTCGGGTTTGATATAAAACATGTAGAGGGATGCGAATGATCAAGATGGAATTTGCCTCTCCTATGGGAGACATATCTCTGGGCCCCTAGATGTAATGGATTATGAAAGTGCATGGCCATGCCGATGTGATTGAGGAGTCAATCATCGGATACATAATCCAATACAGGATCAAGTGAATGATTAAGCTAATGATAGGATGACACGAGTCTTGTCTATAGCTTAATTGATATCATGAGGCAAAGGGAATTGTGCACACATTATAGGTTCAACCGATATGATCTTTGTGCCTTGGTGTCAATACATTCTGCTAGGGGCCGCTGTTGACAGGGTCGGCCGGGAGGTGTTCTCGTGCTGGGACCAAGTGTACACGAACCTATTGGG
This sequence comes from Oryza australiensis, assembly GCA_019925245.2. Taxonomy (NCBI): domain Eukaryota; kingdom Viridiplantae; phylum Streptophyta; class Magnoliopsida; order Poales; family Poaceae; genus Oryza; species Oryza australiensis. The sequence continues at coordinate 22,036 of JAIFGZ020000193.1, forward strand.
TCGCACACTTAATGGGTTGGAATAGACATACGAATTTGACTTGGATACAACTCAGTTCGGATAAGATCCGACTTAATATAGAGTCCCGGTGGGCTTACGAGTTCGATCGACCAACTCTATATAAGGAGGGCAAGCGGTGGAGATTAGGGTGCGCAACTTCATTAGTCGAATCAAGTTCTCCACGGAAACCCTAGCTCATGTCTGAGCCAAACCCTAGCCGTGCATCGCGTGCTACCGCATAGGTGTTCGGCATTTCTTCGCTGGATGTGTGGATACCGACAGAGACATCACTACGTTGCGGTGTAATAGAAGTCATTGGAAGATCCCTGAGTTTCGACTAGCCAAATCCATTATTCGGTAATTGGAAGTCGGACTAGTCGGGCGAATCAGACTCGATGGTCCGAGGTCGGTGAGGTCGGGCAAGATGGTCCGAGGTCGGCAAGGTCGGGCGAGGCGTTGTCCGAGGTCGGCAAGACACTGATCGGTTATTTCCGCTACACTATGCGTCTTTTGGTAACATTCTATGGACCCTTGCTTGCAAGCTTTCTTGGATTGCGCAGTAGAATTTTTTTTCTATCGTAGCCTACGTGTTATCCCTCAGTTGGATGAAAGCTCGAGCATTCCCATATTCTGTATGGTCCCACAAAACAGGGTACCAACTTGCCTTTGGTTTGGAAACGGTGCAATCCCCGAAGCGGTGTGACACAAAGGTACACATAGTCCCCTACTTCAAAAGTGAGATCTCGTCGGTGGTTGTCTGCGTAGATCTTTTACCGAGACTGCGCAATTCTCAACCTTCCTCTGATAGTTCGGACTTTTGCTTCTGCTTCACTTATCACTTCAGTTCCGAACAACTGACGCTCGCCAGTCTGATCCCAGAAAAGTGATGTACGACACTTCCGTCCGTGCAATGCCTCAAATAGTGTCATTTTGAGAATTCTGCATGAGGCAAACTCTTGCCCCATGCTCCTCCAAACTCAAGCGCATATGCTCTTAACATATCCTCCAAAATTTGATTTACCCTCTCGGTTTAACCATCAGTTTGTGGGTGATAAGCTATACTGAAGTTCAAACGAGACCAAGCTCTTCTTGCAACTTCTATCGAACATAGAGGTAAACCGACTTCCTCGATCGGACATGATCTTCTTAGGCACCCCATGTAAGCACATGATCCTAGCAAGGTAAAGTTCTCGCTAACTTCTTTCCCGAATAAGTGGTATAAGTGGTATGCACCGGATAAAATGAGCCACCTTCATGAGTTGATCCACGATGAACCAAATTGAATCATGTCCCGACGATCTTCGAGGTAAACTCGTGATGAAATCCATTCCAATTTCTTTCCATTTCCATTCCAGGTTTTGAAGAGGTTGTAACATCCCGTGGGTCGTTGATGTTCGCCTTTACTCGCCGACATACATCACGAGTGCAACGAATTCAGCTATTTCTCTCCTCATCTGACCCACCAAAACTTCTCCTTGAGATCTTGATACATCTTTGTACTCCCTAGATGGATTGAATATTGGGTCTGATGAGCTTCTGTGAGGATCAGATTCTTCAATTCTTTGTCTTCGGGTACATACAGTCTTTTTCCCATCCAGATTGTCCCAGACTCATCTTCAGTGAAATCATGAGCTTTTCTGACTCCCATGTTCTTCTTGAGTTCAGCTATCTCAAGATCTGACACCTGAGCTGCCCGAATTTGGTCTCTGAGAGTGGGTTGAGCTTCAAGGACAACCACAAACCCAAATTCCACAATTCATAGGTTTAGGCGCTCTAATTCTTGCTGCAACTTGCTACATATTCCTTTCATGTTAATGGTGTTGCAGTAACTCTTCCGACTCAACGCATCTGCTACCACATTAGCTTTGGGGTGATAATGTATTCTCAAGTCATAATCTTTGATCAATTCCAACTATCTTCGCTAACGACGATTTAAATCCGGTTGGGTGAAGATATACTTTAAGCTTATATGATCCGTATACACTTCACACGGTTGCCGATCACGTAGTGCCGCCAGATTTTCAAAGCATGGACCACTGCGGCTAACTCCGGATCATGGGTTGGATAGTTGTTCTCATGCGGACGCAAGCGATGAGAGGCGTATGCAACCATTTTGCCTTTTTGCATCAATACACATCCTAGCCCTTGGCGAGACGCATCACGTATACCGGAAATCTTTCGTTGGATCGGCAATATTAAGATTGGCGCAGACACTAGTTTCTTCTTAAGCTCTTCAAAGCTCTTGTTACATTCTCGTGAACCACTTGAATTTTTTATCTTTCTTCAACAATTGCGTCATTGGTTTGTCAATTCTGGAGAAATTCTCAATGAACCAATGGTAATAACCCACGAGTCCAAGAAAACTTCGAATCTGAGTAACTATCTTCGTGGGGTCCACTTGGTGCGGCTCCACATTCGACGGATTCACTGTTACCCCTTAGGCATTCACAATATGGCCGAGGAATTGTACTTCCTTTAACCGAAGGCACATTTGCTAAACTTGGCGTAGAGTTGATGATCCCTCAACTTATTGAGCACTAAGCGAAGATTATGCTCGTGTTCCTCCTCGGTCTTGGAATAGATCAGAATGTCATCAATGAACACCATGACAAACTTATCTAGAAATTCCATGAACACCTTGTTCATCAAGTTCATGAACGTCGGTGCATTGGTAAGCCCAAAAGACATGACCGTACACTCGTACAAACCATACCGAGTGGTGAAAGCGGTCTTGGGAATGTCCTCCTCTCGAATCCTCAATTGATGGTAGCCCGATCGCAGTCTATCTTGGAGAACACTTTTGCTCCCTTGAGTTGGTCAAACAAGTCATTAATCTACGGTAGAGGGTACTTGTTCTTGATAGTAACCTCATTGAGTGCGAGATAGTCGACGCACATTCTCTTGGTCTTGTCCTTCTTTTCCACAAAGATCACCGGAGCACGCCGGGGTGACGTGCTCGGGCGGATGTAACCTTTCTACAACAGTTCATTAATTTGCTTCTTGACTTACGCCAACTCGTTGGCTCCCTTTGTACGGCCTCTTGTGGATTGGGACAGGTTCGTTACTAGGTCGATCCAAAATTCAATCTCTTTTTGGTGGCATCTTGATTAGATCTTCGGAAAGACTTCATGATATTCTCTAACTTCGGTAATGTCTTCCAATTTCACAGGGGTCTTCGCTTCTACTTCGACGATCCCCCGATAGTAGTCCGATTCATACTTGCTACGATCTTCGGTGGCACTGGAGAACGAAAAGTGATCTCCCCTTTTCCATCGGTTAAAGTGATCGTGTGACTCGCACAATCAATCACTCCCTTATGTCTTGTCAACCAATTCATACCAAGAATGATGTCTAGGCCTTTTGATTTAAGAAGGATAAGATTGGCTAGAAATTGGGATCCTTGGATTTCGATTGCCACCGAGGGCAGAGTGAGCGATATCCAAATGATTTCTAGGGGTTTGAACCCGCATATGAATCTTAAATTCCACTACTGATAACCCATGTGCCCCAACAAAATGCTTGGAAATATATGAATGCGTAGCACCAGAATCAAAAAGTACTCTAGCAGGAGTGAGATTCACAGGAAACGTACCTTAATAACTTTGAGCGTAGCCTGCGCTCTTCTACGACTCATGGTTGACATGTGCCTGGATGAACCTAGGTCCGATGCACTTTGGCTTCGGACATTTGTCTGCAAAGTGTCCGGTAGTTGAAACAAACACCCGGCTTTCCTCTGGAGTCCTTCTTTGGTGGTGGTGGCTTGGACTGCTGCTGGGGTGGCGCCATGGGAGGACACGGGGCTCAATTGCGTTGTCGCCCCACGCCACCGCTACTAGCTTGAAAGTTCCTTGGGTGATAGGGCCAATGTTGGCGGACAATCATGGTGGTAGGTCCACCCGACTCTACGGGCATGAAGCGCGGCCTCGCCGATTCCCCTGTTGCGGTGGAGGTTTATACCGCATTGCCTTCCTCTTTCTGTTCATCTTGTTGCGCTGGTCTTCCTACCGAATGGCCTTGTCAACTAGCTTCTCGAAGTTAGTATATTCTCCTGAGATCAACTTGTCAGTGAGTTCATCATCAAGACCGGACAAGAACTTCTCCCGCCTTTCTGCATATGTTCACACGTCCTCCGGAGCATAACGTGCAAGACGATTGAACTCATGCAGTATTCGAGAACCGACCTATTGCCCGCTCAAGATATCGGAACTCCCGCTTCTTCTATGTTACTATTCCACGGAATATACGCTGTCCTAAAACTACGACGAACTCTTCCCATGTAACTACCTCTCCCGCTTGGCGAGTGACCAAATAATTATCCCACCAAGTAGGCGGGACCTTGCAATTGATGCATGGCGAAAGACACTTTCTCCTCGTCGGTGCATTGCAGAGATCCAACTTCTTCTAAATGGCATGAAGCCGTCATTGGCCTCCATAGGGTTTGTGGTGCTGAAGAAGGTTGGCGGCCGGAGGTGAAGGAATTCCGATAGCTTGGATTGGGGTAGAGGGGAGGAGCGAACTGATTTTTCGTTGCTACCGCGCTACATCTCGCATCTGTTGTATCATCCGCCGTTGCATCCGCGGTGTTGTTGTTGCATCTGCTGCATCATGGAAGCCATCATCGGGGTTGAGATGCTAGCACCTGTGCGATAGTGGGGTTCTCGGGTGGTGGTGGTGGTGGTGGTGGAGCGTTGCCATTAGCATCATTGTTGTGCTTGTTGTTGTTGTTATTGCTCGATCGCTCACTTGTTCCCATGAGCTACGCCTGGTCCCGGTGTTCACCATCCGGAGAGGCCGACCGAACAAGGAGAGAAAAGGAGAAAAACAGACTGACTATGAACTTTATTATTTGAATTAACGCATTGTTCGATCTTAATTAAAACAATAAAAACTCAAGCAACATCCTTAATTGGACAGCCATACCACACTTGATATAGACTGCGAGCTACCCCACACACAAAGCAAACCTAACACACAAACAACTACCGGAAGACAAACTAAGCAAAACGATAAAACTAAGGGTAATGACTCTAGCGGTGCGAACGGCTCCTACGGTCGGTGGAGACGTTCTTTGCTCTCTGGGCGTCTCCCTCCTCCTCGGAATGACTCCGAGAGTCTTCCATCTCCACGTCTTCACTTGGTTCCTTGGAGCCGGAGCCGCTGCCGGAACCGGAGGCGTGATCCACCCGCCTCTCGCCACCTCGCCCGGTATGACGCCGGGGCAAAAGCGAGCACAAGTCCTGCGGTGGGAGGGGCTAGAGTTGGGACTAGCGCAGAGGCACGGGGGAGGGCCGGTGGAGGGATCCTAGGCGCCGCCTAGATTCGCATGAGTGCGTGTTAACGACCAAATTTGGCAAGCAAATCCCGAGTTTGAAGCAGAGATTGAAGCGAAATCGGAGGAAATGCGGGATTCTTGGAAACAGAGGCCGCATCGGCTAAGTCCGAATCTGCTACGAAGCCGGTCGGCGAGTCCGAGTCGGACCAGGATAGCCGATAGCCGATTTCGATCGGGAGCGAAGGTAGAATCAATCCCGGATGGAAAGTTTAGAGATAACTATTGGATTCGGTTTCCAAGGTGCTTCAAAGATGTTGCCATATGCGGATAATGTCCTACAAAAGCAATTGTATCTTTAAGTAAGGATATTTTGTATACTTTCCTTTATAGATAGTGTCAGTTTGTTTAGAAATATTTGTAATCTAATCTGTAATAGGAATCATGTCTGTTACGGTCTCATTGTATATTCGGGTATAAATATGACCGGAGATCATGTAATCAATAACACACACACATCAATACTACTTTGGCGCATCGCCAACCTTTTTGATTTTACTTTCTCAACAAGTTCTTGCCTCGTTCTTGGGTTGCATCAAGTTTCGATCTCCGGACAAGGTAATCTCTTGTTATAAGAGGTTAGTGCTTCGGGATCATAATACTCTGATCCCGATGTTATAAATTGCTTAATCTATCATATACAAGATATAATCCAGATTAATGTCTAGATCTATCTCTTAGTCGGCTAATATTTTCCTGAAGATAGCAGCCGACAGAGCTAGATCTAGAGGTTGATTTAGGTTATATGGCGTATCTACCATCTCGAGGAGTTCTCATTAGTCTAAATAGATCTAGTGCTTTTTTTGTACTTAATGCTACATCAAATTGATCTATTAAGTCGCTCTTAGAATCATATAGATCTATTCGGCTCAATGATTATTATTAGAGAAAGCACCGGGGTTTCAGCCGGTCTTATCTGTTTAGCCATCTTTTATGTGTTATTACTGATTAGATGTGTTAGAACCGCATTTTATATTAAGATCTTAATCTACTTAAATATGCTAAGCCCGGTATCAATCTGTTAAGTTATATTAACAACCGATTGATCTTGGTTTAGCGTATTTAGTTCAGTTAATATCTTCATATAAAATATACGGAGTACTAGCCAATTTACATTATATCGAGACATCGGCTAGGTTATAAATGTATATAATCATTATCCTAGTGTGCTTTTAGACATAAGTGACTTATCTTGTCTCGAGTGTTCTACCGATCTATCCCAGTCACTTGCTCTAAACGTGCTTTGGGATAGCGATTATTTGTCATGAATATCTATAGCCGATCGAGTGGGATCTAATATTAACTTAATTGCCTATTTTTTGTTTCTTGTTGGTTGCGGATCAAACCAACTAGCATGCCATTAAGAATCACCAAAGGCGACCAACATGGACCCGCACTTGGAGTTAAGCAGATCTCCCGCCCGGCGCATGGGAAAATTCTCATCAACATGCTTTTGGCACGCCAGTGGGACCATTGCCACGTCCAAGTCCAAGTACAATGGTGAACATCAAGACTCGGAGTGGACCAGGAGAACATCATCCCTATGACCATGGACAAGTTGTCGGGCCGAGCAATGAGCCAACTATCGCGAGATGGTTGAACGATTGCAGTCCCACTATTTGCAATCCTTTACCCAGACCAGATCGGAAACAATCGTTCAAAAGTACAAATTTGTGATCCCCAAAGACTTTAACTCTGGAGCTACCTCCAGCGAAGACAAGGGGAAAAAGAAGGTCGAAGACATCAAGCACGAGCAGGATGACTCAGGGCTACACATGCTCCAGGATCGGATCGACTCGGCTGTCCACCACGCGCTCGTCAACCATTCAGGGATACTGGTGAATACGTTAAACAACATGACCAGCACTGTGGTCGACTCAAAGATAGCCGAGCAACTGCCAAGGGGGGCAACCTATTTCCCTGATGGCCAATGCCCACCTTACAGGACTCTGTCAACGCAAGGGCTGCCAATTCCTCCACTAGGACAGCCGACTCCTCCAGGGGGAGCCCCTATACAGTCGAATGTACAATCATCGGCTGCAAAACCAACGCCTAAGCTGCTGACAGGCAACAACCTCAGCATCAGGGCCACGGAATCCCAGTACTGACTCAGGAGGAGGCGGAGAACATGTTCAGCACCAATCGGCAATCTCTCATACACAAAATGTCGGTTGGCAAATACACGCGAGACCCACCCCACAATTCCGGTAGTATTCGTCCTCCTCCTAACCAGCAGCCTCCGTTGATACCACAGTAGGCTCTGCCGTGAATCAAGTCCAACATCGGTACCCAAGAGGCAACTATGAGCAGTACTACCAACCTCATTCACCACGATGATGCAAGATCGGTCGCCCCATGCATTACAAGCAGTACGAGCCGATACCGCAGGTACAAGCTCAAGAAAACAAACCATGGGCCAATTTGATTGCTGACATCATGCTTGATCAGTTCAGTCTCATGCCAAAGGACTCCGGCAACATGTACCGCTACCCGTATCCAGAGTACTTTGAGAGAGTGCCCTTGCCAAACCGGTACAAGGTGCCGATTTTTCAAAGTTCTCTAGGCAAGATAATGTGTCGACTTACGAACACGTCAACCGATTCCCGGCTCAATGTGGCGAAGCGTCGGCTACGGACGCGCTCGAGTGCGTGTGTTCCCACTCGTCTCTCGGGATCGCCTTACATGGTTTTCATCATCGCCCTACAACTTGATACGTGCGGGCCGATCTCGAGAAGCGTTTCACGCCTACTTTTACTCCGGCACGCATGAGATGAAGCCGTTGGACCTCACCAACATCGACAAAGGCATGAAGAATCGGTTCAGGACTACATCCATTGCTTCAAGACTCGCAACTAGCCGATTTAGCCTTCCATGGCCTCTTGGCCCCATCGGGAATGGTTTTCGGCTCGGGACTTCAAGAGCTTTGCCCACTTGGCCCAAAAAGTGATGGCCCACGAGCAACGTTTCCAAGAATCCAAGAAGGCCTTCAAGAAAGTTAGCCACGTCGCTTATGCATCGGACTCCGACTCAAGTGATAGCGACGCAGAGGTGGTGGCAGCCAAGTGGACAAGAAACAAGAAGGCAATAATGTGCTAGTGGCTGAAGAAATCGGCTAAGGAGGAGAGATATGATTTTGACATCACCAAAGCCGATAGGATTTTCAATCTCTTGCAGGAGAAGCAAATATAGCTTCGGCCAACCATCCCATCAGCTAAGGAGCTGAAGAAAAGAAATATTGTAAGTGGCACAACACCACCTCCCACAGCACCAACGATCGCAAAGTCTTCTCGCAAGAAATTCGTCGGCCATAGAAGGGGAAGATCAAGTTTGAAGAATCGGCTAAGCCGACGAAAGTCGACGGCAACCCCTTCCCTGTTAATGTAGTCCATGCTGGCCTAAGGAGAGCTGATCGGCAACATAGAATGACACATAGCTTAGTCGAGGCCCAACAAGGAAGCGCGCCCGACAAGGACCGCCAGAACAATCCAAGGGGCCGACCGGAGCCGACCCGGCGCCCATCAATATGGTCTACACTAGTGGTCGATCGGCCGATCGACGGCCTAGACACATGGACAACCGACTCCGGTTTCAACTCAGGGTTCAAGAGGAGGAAGAAGCCTGGCATGACAAACCTTATCAGAGAACGACTGATCGGTTGGGAACGGCCTACATTCGTCGCCATGACGACTGCGACCCCCGTTGGTGGTGCGAGTTATTTAGGTTTTGCTGGGAGCAAGGGATGCGGCTGCCTACCTTAGAAAATTGACCAGCCTACAACGAGTTTGGGGAAGATGAGTTCGGGCAAGAGCCGATTGCGAGCCCCAACCGATTCATTCCCGAGCCGTTCAGCTCAACCAAAGAAAACCCTCGTCCACGAACGGCTCGGCCCAATTCACCAAGACTTCTTCCGGGCGAGGATGAAGAAGAAGATGAAGAAGAACAGATCTTCAACCCTCAATGGTGCCCTTTCGACATTTTCACAAAAACACAAAAGCGGAAGGTGCAACGGCTAAAGAGCGAGGGACGGTGAAAGAAGTCCAGTGAGATCAACTATCGGTGCGAAGAAAAGGGAACAAAACAACCCAAGGAGACAATGGCGCATTAAGAAAGATGCTGCCCCACTGATGAGAGTCCAGCCGACGGCCAAAAGGGCGGCAAAAGGTAAAGGAATAACTCTGCATCGGTCAATATGATGTTCATATTGCCACCAAATTTGAGGCTACCGTGGCTGATGCGGACACCGTCGACGAGACCTTGGCCAAGCAAGTGTTTTCCCTAGAATAGGTCATATTTGAAAAACCAGGGGTGACAATCGGCACCGAAACCCTTATACGTTAAAGGATTTGTAAACGGAAGCCGATGACAAAGATGCTAGTCGATGGAGGGGCCGCCGACAATCTCATGCCTTATGCTACTTTCAAGAAGCTGGGCAAGGGAGTGATCAAAACCAACATGGTGCTCAAGGACTTCGGCGGGAATCCATCGGAGGCCAAGGGAGTTCTCAATGTCGAGCTAACCGTCGGCGAAAGAAACCGTGCCCACAACATTTTTCGTCATCGACGGAAAGGGATCCTACAACATACCGCTTGGAAGGGATTGGATCCATGCCAACCGCTGCATCCCTTCTACAATTCATCAAAGCTTAATCCAAGTGGCAACGTGACAAGATAGAGATCGTGCCGCCGACGGAGTCGATCCAACGTAGCTAACGCCAACTTAACTTTATGGGAAGTCGACGACATTGATTGCTGTCGGCAAAGTTTGGCGAGCCGATTTCCTAAAGTTGTCCGATTCTCGACATACACCAATTGGAGACGAAGAGCCTCAACTATTACTTTGAGGGCATCGTGGAGGGCTCAAACGTCTACACCAAGGGCACCGTGGACGATATCGATGGCAAACTTGGGCAAGGTTTTATGTCGGCCGACAAGCTCGAGGAAGTTGACATAGGTCCGGGAGATAGGCCTAGGCCAACATATATTAGCAAGAATTTGTCTTCTCATTTTAGGACCAAGCTTATTGATTTATTGAAGGAATATAAAGATTGCTTTGCTTGGGAGTATTTCGAGATGCCTGGTCGTAGCCGATCAATTGTTGAACATTGGCTCCCCATTAAGCCTAGATATCGGCAATACAAACAACCTCCCAGGAGGTTTAAAGCTGATATGTATGATGCGATTAAGGCCGAAATCACTTGGCTATATGATGCTGGTTTCATTTGGCCCTGCCGATATGCAGAGTGGGTTTATAATATAGTCCCAGTAATCAAGAAAAATGGCAAGCTTAGGGTGTGCATTGATTTCAGAGAAATAAATAAGGCTACCCCTAAGGACGAGTACCCCATGCCTATAGTCGACTTGCTAGTTGATGCAGCCTCTGGCCAAAAAATAATAAGTTTTATGGATGGTAATGCTGGTTATAATCAGATCTTCATGGCCGAGGAGGATATCCAAAAGACAGCTTTCAGGTGTCTAGGAGCAATCGGCTTATACGAATGGGTTGTCATGACTTTTGGGTTGAAGAATGCTAGAGCTATATATCAAAGGGCTATGATATACATTTTTCACGACCTAATCGATTTCTTGGTGGAAATCTATATTGATGATGTTGTTGTCAAATCCAAGAAAGGAGAGGATCACATAGCCGATTTAAGGAAGGTCTTGGAGAGGACGAGAAAATATGGCCTGAACATGAATCCCGCAAAGTGCGCATTTGGTGTACCTACTGGCCAATTCTTGGGGTTTCTTGTTCACGGGAGGGGATCGAGGTGACACAAAGAAGCATCAATGCTATAAAAATTATTCAACCTCCACAGGACAAGAAGCAATTGTAGTCGCTAATCAGCAAAATTAACTTCATCAGATGCTTCATAGCCAATCTATCAAAAAAGATGGAGCCGTTCACGCCTTTACTATGGCTGAAAGCCGATCAAGTGTTTACTTGGGGGCGAACGGAGAGGGCTTTGGACAACATTAATGATTATCTAAGTTGCCCTCCGGTGTTGATTCCTCCGCAAAAGGGAGTGTCGTTTAAGCTATATCTATCAGCCGATGAGAAATCTATCGGCTCGGTTTTGATTTAGGAGCTCGAAGGAAAGGAGAAGACGATTTTCTATCTTAGCAGAGGACTTTTGGATGCAGAAACAAGGTACTCTCCCGTGGAGAAGTTGTGTTTGTGCCTATATTTTTCATGTACAAAGTTAAGGCATTATTTGTTATCCAATGAGTGCACCATAGTTTGCAAAGCCAATGTAGTAAAATATATGCTATCGGCTCCAGTTACGAAAGGATGAGTTGAGAAGTGGATATTTGCCTTAACAGAGTTTGATCTGAGGTATCAAGCACCCAAGGCAGTGAAAGGGCAGGCCATAGCCGATTTTATCGTGGAACACAGAGATGACTCAATCGGCTCAGTTGATATCATGCATTGGACGTTAACTTTCGATGGATCTGTTTGCACAAATGGATGCGGCATCGGCTTGGTGATAATTTCTCCTAAGGGGCAAGCTTCGAGTTTGCTTTTTCTATTCCGCTTCACGCCACAAACAATCAAGCCGAATACGAAGCCGTTCTCAAAGGTTTGCAGCTGCTGAAGGAAGTTGAAGCCGACACCATCGAGATAATGGGCGACTCACTGTTGGTCATCATCCAGTTATCAGGAGAATATGAATGCAAAAGTGACTCACTGATGGTCTACTATCAAAAATGCCGAGAGTTGATGAACATTTTTTGGCTAGTAACCTTAAAACACATCCCTAGAGAGCAGAATTCAGAAGCAAATGATCTGGCTCAAGGGGCATCGGGCTACAGGCCGATGACAAAAGAAGTTGAAGTGGAGATTGCAACCATCTCAGCCGATGACTGGAGGTATGACGTCTACAATTATCTACAGAACCCTTCTCAGTCGGTTTCAAGGAAATTACGCTACAAGGCTTTACGATATGTTTTGCTCCACGATGATTTATACTATTGGAAGATTGATGGCATGCTACTCAAGTGCCTAAGTACTGATCAAGCTAAAGTTGCCATAGGTGAGGTGCATGAAGGAATTTGTGGCACTCATCAATCGGCTCACAAGATGAAGTGGTTACTTCGAAGAGCGGGCTAGTTTTGGCCGACTATGCTGGAAGATTGCTTCAAGTATTATAAGAGCTATCAGGATTGTCAGAAGTTTGTAGCTATTCAAACGGCACAAGCATCGGCTATGAACCCTATCATCAAGCCTTGGCCGTTCAGAGGTTGGGGAATCGACATGATCGGCCAGATCAATCCACCCTCAAGTAAAGGACACAAGTTTATATTGGTAGTAGCCGATTATATGATAACCAGATTAGATGTCCTGTCATCGGCCAACAGATTGGCAGGCAAAGGCCAATTTTCATTCAATACTAAGTCCATAGGGGGTTGGAACGGCTTCGTGGCCACGAACATGAAAGAAGGGACGATCAGTACCAGAGAGCATGCCGCGTTCTTGATGATGTGGATAGAAAAATTCTTTTTTTGCGGATCCAGCTGTGGGCCGACGACAAATTGGTAAGTGATAGATAAAGCCTTAGTGGACAAGAAGAAGATCCCATTAGGCAAGTTTTTGCTCGGCTACTTCTATCAAACCCTGAACCAGGTTGTCTCAAAAATTGCTTCCAACGCCAACATCAACACTGGGGACCCTGGTGGTTTCTCCAACCGTTGTTGGTGCCGATGACATAGAAGATAGCCTGGCCGGCACAACCGACCGAGGCACGCTTCCCCGCCGGAGCCAATCGAAGATGAGGAAGGGGATGAAGTGACCACCAAAAGATGCTCATGCTACGGCGAAGCAGCGGCCACACACATTGGATCCAAACAATCGGCTGACCTGCCGGCCGAATGGTTCATGTCCTTATATGATGGATTTGCCAAGGACAACCGGTGTTGGTACTTCTAGAGGGACAGGGCACTCTTCGAGCTGCCGATTGAGTTAAACTTTGAAGAAGTCAATTCGGCTGATTACCCCAAGTGCCGAGAGGTCTTTACCGCATCACTCACACCATGCATATTGCTGACCGGAATTCACCAAGGCCGAAACGTGGTGAAGACATATGAGTTTTACTATCCAGTTTTGGCTGCTAGGCAGTTTGGATTTGGGTAATTACCCATCGGCTGTTATTATGCCGACAAGATTGAAACCCGAGGGGTGGTGACGAGAAGCTAATCATGAACAAGCTAATGGAGATACAAGGCCCACCTCTCGGCGGTATTGGCACCTTGGTGTTGTCCTATACGAAGAGCACAACATATGACAAGTGGTGGGTAGAGATCAAGAGGCATCTGTTCCATCAACGGTCTTCCTCCTACATCACTACTTTGCTGCCGGACGAGATCCCCTCAGTAACCTTTTGAACATTTTTCCTTCTTTAAGTGATTGGCTTATCTTGGTTTGCTAACACTTGAGCCTCTTTCTTCTCCGTAAATGATAGAAACAGACTCGTCGACAGTAAGCATGTGGAGATTATGGCAATCGGGTATCTACATGGCAAGCTTATCCGACCGGAGGTAGGGATAGATTGCGCCGCCATATCCGTAAGCCTAACCTGACTTGGGTGTTACGATTGCCAATAGAGATAAGACAATCGGCCTATAGTCACGGTTTGGTAAGACTGAGGAAACAAACTTAGAATAAGATAGGGTTTCCGATCTGTAAGCCTTCCTCCCAAGACTATATAAGGGGGGTAAGGGGCGTCCCTTGAGGGATATCTTATCAGAGATCTTAGACTAGATCAGATTCTAGATCAGCCTTTAGCCTTCAGCTTTAGATCGTGAGATCAATAAAGACACTCGACGGATCGAATCCACCGAAACAGGAGTAGGGTATTACCTCTCGAGAGGGCCTGAACCTGTCTAAATCTTCTTCTTCTTCTAACCCATTGTGCTTGGCGATCTTGACTGCGAACCCAGAAATTCTATTGCCAAAACCAAGTTTCGACAGTTGGCGCGCCAGGTAGGGGCACGCGTCGAGACTTCTTCAACAACATCGCCGACAAGCGTGATGGGATCTCCTTCAAGACTCGGCGACTTCGCCGCCTACTTCGTCGACGATTCCTCCTCCAACTCGGATTCGGACCAGTCGGTGGGAGAAATCCACTCGACACCGTTCGGACTTCCGAACAGCGCCGCGATCTACAACCACGTCTTGAAAACCAAGATGCAATCTACTTTCTCCGACGACGGACTTCACTCGGCACCATTCGGATTACCGAATGCCGCCGAAATCTGCGCCAATCTTCTCGCTTCCCCGGCGGAAGCGATCTATTCGGACGAAGACCTCTCGGTCCCGTTTGGGTTACCAAACGCCACCGAGATCTACAGCAAACTTCTCTCCCGAGTCGGCGGCAACCCACTCTGAGGAATCCACACCCCCAAGCTCGACTCGGACCGGAACGATCCAGATCCGGTTACCCAGATCAAGGAGGTCGCCGTCATCCTCCCATCATTCGGCTCCTGCTCATCTTCGGAGCTCAATGGATACCTCAGCTCCGCCGGCTTTGACAACCTCTACGGCATCCCTTCGGACGAAGCCGACAACTCCGACTACCGCATGGACTGTGAGCCGAAGTGCTTTGACGTCCTCATGGCGAGCGGACGAGTCCGACTCAGCCATGGCCGAAGGCTTGCCGAAGAAGAGCGAGCCAGGCTGAGCTCGAGCGCAAGACAGCCGAGGAGGAGAAACAACGCAAGGACGAGGCCGACAAAAGGAAGCAGGATCTACGTGCAGCCGGACGATCTGCCCAGGAGGCCATACTCCAAACAAGGGTTCGCAACACCAACATCTTCCAGACATCACAGCAGAATGCCGTTGCCACACTCACGCTCTTGGACACCGTCATGGAGACGGCTCCTGCCAACGTGACTCCTATACTTGACAAGATCAAGACCATCGTCGCTGCCACGGCTAACGGCCATCCCACCACTTCGGCACGAAGGCCGACTGAATCTGTGGCCTAAACGCCAGACAAGAGCCGGCTTTCGCCTCTAAGGTCAGGAGACTATAAGAGGCTCGAGCCGGATCGGTCGACAACCAGGCCAAGAGGCCCACCTCGCGAGTCCACGCTGAAGTACCAGGAGCAGACGACCGACTCGCGCGACAAACAGCACGGACGTCCACCGTCCACCACCGCGTCCGCCACAATAGCTCCAGCTACCCAACCGGCCAACCAAAGACCCCGCCGAGTGATCGCGGAAGTCCTCGATCGTCGCTACTGGGAGCGCGACCGACGCACTCGGGAAGATCGGAGGGGATCACCCGATAGCGGCGACGACGGAGTACCGGCCTTCACTGAGCTCCGCCGTGTGCACCGGCCGAGTGGGTTCAAGCCCACAGGATTGAAAGGTACGATGGCAAGACCGACCCCGAATCTTGGCTAACCGTATACACCCTCGCCATCCGTGCGCAGTGGCGACAACAAGGCTATGGCCACCACCCGCCCGTGGCCCTCGCAAACTCGCCGAAATTGGCTCACGAGCCTGCCAAGAGGCTCAATCGGCTCGTGGAGCGAGCTGAGGGACCACTTCATCGCCAACTTCCAAGGTACCTTCGAGAGGCCCGGCACACACTTCGACCTTTACAACGTCATCCAGAAGCCGGACGAGCCCCTGAAGGATTACATCCGTCGTTTCTCCGAGAAACGCAACAAGATCCCGAACATCACCGATGACATCATCATCGCCGCCTTCCAGAAGGGAGTCCGTGATGAGCCGCTGATCGGCAAGTTCGGGCGCAAACCGCCGAAGACGGTGAAGCAAATGTTCGAGACGGCGAACTCATACGCCAAATCCAATGACGCCATCAAGGTCGCCCGTCAAGACCGGCTCGATAGAAGGGAGGACAAGCAAGCGGGAGGAAGCCGTAATCCTAAGAAGGATGGCAGCAACAACGGTAACCAAGGCTAGAAAGATCGCAAGCGCCGACCTGAAGACCTAGTGGCCGCAACCTCCAACACTCAACGCCGTCCCTGAGTCGCCGCCTACGACGCCACCATGAACGCCCAAAGGCACCCACCATCCGAATCATAAGCACGCGGCGAAGGATTGCTTTATCTACAAGCGTTCGCCGAACGAAGCGCGGCGCAGCTTAACAAGAAGCCAATCGACGAGGCTGGCCCATCCGGCGCCAAAAAGAACAACGCGGTTGAAAATGCCGAACCTTTCCAAGACCCAGTGGGGAGCTCAACCACATCTTCGGAGGGCCGCTAGCCTATGAGTCCAAGAGGAAACGAAGCTAACCGACGGGAGGTCAACGCGGCTCAACCCGAAGTCCTCGCATTCGCGATGGCTCGGAAGTGGCCATCACCTTTGACCGCTCGGATCATCCCGACCGAGTGGTTCACCGGGCGCTATCCACTCGTCCCGGACCCCGTGGTCCGCAACATCGCTTAAGTGCGTCCTCATCGATGGGGCAGACCTCAACATCCCGTTCGCCAAGACCATGGATGAGATGCGAATCCCAAGGGCCGAACTAAAGGCAAGCTCAGCCCCTTCCACGGAGTCATCCCGGGCTATCTTCTACACCACTGGGCATATCTCCCTCCCAAGCCACCTTCGGAGCCCGAGAGAACTTTCGAATGGAGAATGTCACCTTTGAGGTGGCCGACTTCAAACAAAGATATCACGCCATCATCGGAAGGCCTGCGCTTGCCAAGTTCATGGTGATCCCTCACTACACCTACCTCTCGCATGAAGATGCCGGGTCCCAACGGCGTCATCACTCTTTCGCACGTGAAGCAAGCCTTCACCGCGATAAGGAGAGCCGCGACATGGCCCAATCTCGCGAGAGATTACGTGGCCAACAAGAAGTCCGATTGGCTGCATCAACTTCGGCAGAGGGCGAAGTCCCGCGAAGAAGATAGCCAAATCGGATCCGCGACGCCAAGACCAAGAAGATCTCCCTTGATCCGTCTGGATCCCTTGAAAACCGCCGTAATCGGCGTTGACCTAGATCCCAAATAGGAAAGCGTGCTCGTCACCTTCCTCCAAAATAATAAAGATGTTTTTGCTTGGAAACCATCCGATATGCCTAGAATTCCTAGGAGGTGATCGAGCACTCTTTGAACGTCAAAGATGACGCCAAACCGATAAAACAACGACACGCAGATTCGCACAGGATCGAAAAGACGCTATCAAAGAAGAACTCGCAAAGCTCTTGGCCGCCGCTTCATTAAAGAAGTCCTCCATCCCGACCGGTTAGCCAACCGCCCGGTCCGCAAGAAGACGGGCAATGGCGCATGTGCGTTGACTATACCGACCTCAACAAAGCCTCGTCCCAAAGATCCGTTCGGCCGCCTCGCATCGACCAAGTCGTCGACTCAACAATGCTGCCAACTCCCGAGTTTCGGATGTACTCGGGCTATCACCGATCAGCTTAAAAGAATCCGACCGCCCGAAGACATCGTTCATCACGCCGTTTGGGGCCTACTGCTACATCACCATGCCTTTCGGCCTAAAGAACGCCGGAGCAACATACCAACGCATGATCCAAAGATGTTTCTAGACGCAGATCGGCAAGAACGTTGAAGCTTATGTCGACGACGTTGTCATCAAGACCAAGCAGAAAGAAGACCTGATCGCCGACATTTATAGAAACCTTTGCGAACATCCGGGCCTTCAGAATGAAGTTAAACCCGGAGAAGTGCACTTTCGGCTTCCATCAGGCAAACTGCTCGGCTTCATGGTGTCACATCACGGCATCGAAGCAAATCCAGAGAAGATCAATGCCATCTTAAGCATGAAGCCCCCGAGTAACCAAAAGGACGTCCAGAAGCTCACTGGCTGCATGGCGGCACTAAGTCGTTTCATATCCCGACTCGGCGAACGAGGCATGCCATTCTTCAGACTGCTAAAGAAGACAGACGACTTCCAGTGGACCGCGGAAGCCAACAAGGCCTTTGAAGATTTCAAAGAGTTCCTTACAACGCCGCCCGTCCCGCCTCGCCTCAACCCCAGAACCTCTCGCTGCTGTACGTTTCAGCCACTCACCAAGTGGTTAGTACGGTCCTCGTGGTCGAACGCGAAGAAGAAGGACGGGCTCAAAAGATTCAAAGGCCAATCTATTTTGTTAGCGAAGTATTGGCAGGAGCCAAAATTCGCTACCCTCGGGTACAAAAGCTGCTCTATGGTGTTCTAATAACCACGAGGAAATTGGCACACTATTTTCGGGTCACTCGGTCACCGTCGTCACCTCTTTCCCACTCGGCGATGTCATCCACAACCGTGAGGCAACCGGACGCATCGCCAAGTGGGCCCTAGAACTGATGCCGCTGGACTTGACTTTTAAGGCAAGGACGTCCATAAAGTCACAAGCCTTAGCGGACTTCCTGGCCGAGTGGACTGAACAGCAAGAAAACGTGCCTCGGGAAGACCTCCAACACCGGACCATGCACTTCGACGGATCCAAGAGGATCACCGCTTGGGAGCAGGAGTTGTGTTGATCTCCCCGACCTGGGAAAGGCTAAGATATGTCCTTCACCTCCACTTCTCCGCCTCACACAACGTTGCCGAGTACGAAGCTCTTCTACATGGATGCGCCTCGCAGTTTCACTCGGGATACGTCGGCTTATTGTGAAAGGCGACTCCCACGGTCGTCAATCAAGTGATGAAAGACTGATCCTGCCTAAACGACACTATGGAGACCTACCGGCAAGAGGTCCGCAAGCTTGAGGACAAGTTTGACGGACTCGAACTCTCACATGTCCTGAGACATAACAACGAAGCCGCCGATGAGCCGGCACGCTTTGGATCCAAGCGCGAAGCTGCCCCAACAGACGTCTTTGTCGAACATCTCTACGAACCAACCATCACGGCAAAGACAACTCCCAACGAGCAAACCACGAACGAAGTCGCCATGATCGATACCGACCGGAGGACGCCGCTCATCAAATTCTT
Organism: Oryza australiensis; assembly: GCA_019925245.2. Classification (NCBI taxonomy): domain Eukaryota; kingdom Viridiplantae; phylum Streptophyta; class Magnoliopsida; order Poales; family Poaceae; genus Oryza; species Oryza australiensis. Next base: position 41,278 of record JAIFGZ020000193.1, read on the forward strand.
AACCCCAAGAAGAGCCGGACGACCGGATGAAGCGTAACGCGTCGGCGTCGTTGCAAGCATACGTCATGGTTGATTCCGATCTATACAAGAGAAGCCCCTCCGAATTCTAATGAGGTGCATCACACCCGAAGAAGGGAAGCAAGCTACTCCAAGACATCCACTCGGGCATATGCGGAAGCCACGCAGCGAAGACGCACTCTAGTCGGCAAAGCTTACAGCAAGGTTTCTTCGACTTACCGCGGTCTCCGACTCGGATAAAGTCGTACGAACCCCGTGAAGGCTGCCTTTTCGCCCGACAAAGCCATGTCCCGCCCAGAGCTTCAAACAATCCCACTCTCCCGGCCGTTCGCGTATGGGGGCCGGACATGGTTGGCCCTTTCAAAAAGCCCCAGGAGGATTCACACACCTCTTCGTCGCAATCGACAAGTTCTCCAAGTGGATTGAGGCCAAGCCGCCGCCATGATTACCGCGATAAAGCACGGACTTTTTCCTCAACATCGTGCACCGCTTCGGCGTCCCAAACAGAATCATAATCGACAACGGGACCCAATTCATGGGAGGCATCTTCAAGGAATTTCGCAAGACTTCGGAATCAAGATCCGCTACGCATCGCTGGCTCACCCCAAAAGCAACGGACAAGTCGAGCGAGCCAACGGCATGGTCCTCCAAGGCATCAAGGCCGCGTTTCGGACCGCCTAAACCCTTACGCCGGCAAGTGGGTCCAAGAACGCCTCGGTTTTATGGTCGCTGCGAACCACACCTGGCCGGGCTACCGGCCAAACTCCTTTCTTTTTGGTTTATGGCGCGAAGCCATGTTACCAAACGAGATGGAATATGAGTCCCTCCGGGTCCGCAGCTTCAACGATGAACGCTACGACCCTGACCGAGTTGATGACCTTACCCGATTGGAAGAGGCCCGTGAGGCACCTCATCCAAGTCGGCCAAATACCTTCAAGGGCTCGGAAGATACCACAGCCGCAACGTGCGAGCACGAGCTTTCATTGTTGGCGACCGGTCCTGCGCAAGATCCGACCACCAAAGATCGACACAAGTTATCTCCTTATGGGAAGGACCATACATAATCGTGAAGTGACTCGGCCTGGTGCATACCGGCTAAAGCGCGAAGACGGGTCTATGGTGGAGAACTCCTGGAACATCGAGCATCTTCGACGATTTTATGCCTAAATTGGCTAAGGCTTCATGTTTTCCTTGACTGCCAACCCCAAGCAAGATGACTTCTTGAGTTAGCAGTCGGGGGCTGTACATATGTCAATAAAGTTTAAGTTTTCCTCATCAACTTTTGTGCATGATTTGGTTTATCATTTTTTAATGGTCTTCGATTCGAGTTTAGTGTCTAAGGACTGAGAGTTTTCCGATGGCCTAATCGAGCCTAGGCTTGGTGACAGTCAGACGAAAACTACTTAAGAAATTTCACACAAAAACTCGGATCAAGGCATTAACATAAATAAACTAGATATATCACAAATTCCGCTTCACAAACTTCGATGTGACCTCGGCTCCTTTGCTTGCGCAATGGCTCCACTATTGTCACAATAGAGAGACATTGGACCAGTCGCACTAGTCATCACACCAAGCTCGAAACGAATTTCTTGATCCAAATGCCTCCTTTGCAGGTTCAAGCAAGAATGTACTCGGCCTCCGTTGTAGAATCAGCAATGATCCTACTTGGAACTCTTCCAGCCGATCCGCCTCCGTTTAGTGCGTAACACGAACCCGCATTGTGATCTATAATCATCCTTGTCTGTTTGGAAGCTAGCATCGATGTAACCACTTACAATGAGCTCTTCTTCACCTCCATAGACTAGGAACATATCCTTAGTTCTTCTCAAGTACTTAAGGATATTCTTTTACGCAAATCCGCTGACCTTCACCCGGAACCGATCGGTATCCGCTCGTAGCACTCAAAGCGTACGAGACATGGGCGTGTACAAAGCATGGCATACATGATGGATCCAATTGCCGAAGCATATGGAACCATACCCATCTTATTTCGCTCATCATGTGTCTGAGGACACTGATTTTTGCTAAGATTAATGCCATGTGACATGGGCAAGAAACCTTTCTTGGAATCATGCATGTTGAACCTTTTCAACACCTTGTCAATGTATGTACTTTGGCTTAATCCAATTAGCCTCTTGGATCTATCTCTATAGATCCGAATGCTAATATGTATGCTGCTTCCCCTAAGTCTTTCATGGAAAACTATTTTTCAATGAAGACTTGACGGATTCTAGCATAGGAATATCATTTCCAATCAACAATATGTCATCCACATATAAGATTGGGCCAAGTGGGCCAGGCTATCAAAGTCGTAGTCCGATCTTGTTAGCTGCCTCGCGCCTATGCAAACCATCTCCCTTGATAGTATATCGGGACGGCATAATATGATTATGCCGACGTGGTTTCCGTAAGCGATTGAATTTCGTGTGGTGCTTCGGGCGGCTGCGTGTGTGTACCCCCTTATAGGTCGTCTCGGTGCCGTATCTCTGCGATAGGTAGAAAACGTTTCTACGCCTAACTTGTTTTTGCGAGAGAATGCTTTGAGATGGTATGGCCCTATTGTATGTATGAGATACATGTGATGCATTTAATATTCTTTCATATGTGCAATCCATGTAATATTCTTTCATATGTGCAATCCCTGTAATATTCTTTCATACGTGCAATGCTTGTAATATTCTTTCACGACTCGCGAGTCGATATAATCTTCAATTAGAGCTTCTATAGTAGTAGCTTAGTTTGAAGAAATCAAGCATCATGCACATTGGAAGATGGTGCCGAAGATGGAGATCCTCGCGCGACATGGAGATAGAGATCACCATGTGAAGGGGGCCATACTATTTCATTATATGCTATTCTACCTGCTTTCATATATGTGATATGTTTGTTTGATAGGATAGCATCCCTCGCAAAATTAAGTAGTAATGATGCCCTTCCAAATGTTGCACCCTGCTACCGTTATGCTCGTCAATGGTGGGTGCCCAAAGCAGAGTGCCATTCTCTATCATAACATGAGGGGGTATATGTCGGACATATACAGCAGGAGCATTTGGTTTACTTAACAAGGCTATCAAAATGTTTTGGGCCTTGGGGCATAGGTTGGGGCCGGGCATGGAGATGCCACACCAACAACAAGAGTCACATAGAGATGTGATTAGCAAGGAGTTGCTTATCGATATTATTAATTTTCTAGCAAAGTGATGCCAAAGCTCACTAGAAAATTAATTAACATGTGGATCTTGACCCAATACGTAACCTAGAGGGAAGGTGAAAAATACGTAATGGGAGTCTAATGTTAAATTGTTTAACAATAGACATAGCATAAACATTGTGCTAAACTTTGCTTTTTCGTTGTAGAATAAATGGCGGCTAATACTACACCCAGTACCTTTAATTTGCGATCTATTCTCGAAAAACAAAAATTAAATGGAACAAACTTTATGGATTGGTATCGCAACTTGAGAATTGTTCTCAAGCAAGAGCGTAAGGAGTACGTTCTTGAAGTACCCTATCCCGAGAATTTGCCAAATAATGCCACCGCAACGCACGGAGGGCTTATGAGAAGCACACTAATGATGCCCTAGATATAAGCCGTCTCATGCTTGCTACAATGTCCCCCGAGCTTCGAAGCAATATGAGAGCAGCGATGCTCACACTATTATTCGGGGACTCGCGTGGCATGTTTGAGAACCAAGCTCGGGCCGAGAGGTTCAACACCTCAAAGTCCTTGTTTGCGTGCAGCTTGTTGAGGGAATCTCGTCGATCCGCATGTGATAAAAATGATTGGCTACATGAGAGTCTCGGAAAACTAGATTTTCCCTTAGCCAAGAGTTGGCTACGATGTGATTCTCCGCCGCTCCCTCCGAGCTTCGAGCCATTCATATTGAATTATCACATGAACAATATGGATAGAACCTTGACCGAATTGCATGGGATGCTAAAGACACTGAGGAGAGTATCCAAGAATGGTCATCATGTGATGATGATGCGTAAGGCTAAGCGCAAACCACCTGTCAAGAAACTTTGCACCAAGAGGAAGTTAACTCCCGATGAGATCGCGAGTGCCTCCAATGCAAAGAAGGGCAAGAAGGGGTCGGCGGCATCGATGCCGTTTGCTTCTATTGCAAAGAGAAGCCACCTGGAAGAGGAACCGCAAGAAGTACATGGAGGATCTCAAAAAGAAGCAAAGTACGACTTCGCTGGTATTAATGTTATAGACATTAATCTTGCTACTTCACCTACGACTCTTGGGTATTTGATACCGGATCGTAGCTCATATTTGCAAATCGTTGCGGGAATGAGAAGAAGTAGAGGATTGAGAAGGGCGAGGTGAATCGCGCGTCAAGCAATGGAGCAAGGGTTGCTCAGTTCTTGCGCGGCACGATACCACTTCATCTACCTTCGGGATTAGTTTTGGAATTGAATAATTGTTATTGTGTTCCAACACTATGTCAAAACGTTATTTTCGCTTCATGTTTGCAAGCGGAAGGATATGATTTTAGATCAATGGACAATGGTTGTTCAATATATCTTAGAGATATGTTCTATTTTCATGCTCCATTGGTGAATGGATTATACGTTTTGAATCTTGAAGCGTCTCCCATCTATAACATTAATACGTAAAGGCAACTCTCTAATGATATAAACCCCACGTTTATCCGGCATTGTCGCTTAGTCCATATAAATAAGAAACGCATGGAGAAGCTCCATAAGGATGGATTGCTTCACTCTTCGATTTTGAATCATTTGAGACATGTGAGTCTTGTTTACTTGGTAAGATGACAAAGGCACCTTTCACGGGACATAGTGAGAGAGCAAGTGACTTATTGGCACTCGTACATACCGATGTATGTGGACCAATGAGCTCAACGGCCGAGGTGGTTATCGTACTTCATTACCTTTACCGATGACTTTAGTAGATATGGTTATGTCTACTTAATGAGGCATAACTTCGAATCCTTTGAAAAGTTCAAAGAATTCCAGAATGAAGTACAGAATCATTTAGGGAAAACAATCAAGTTTCTACGATCGATCGTGGAGGAGAATACTTGAGCCAAGAGTTTGGTAATCATCGAAAGATTGTGGAATTGTTCCACGTTGACTGACCCAGAACTCCACAATGGAATGGGGTGTCCGAACGGAGAAATCGCACCTTGTTGGACATGGTGCGGTCGATGATGAGCCAAAGTGATCTTCCGTTATCCTTCCGGGATATGCTCTTGAAACAAACTACGCTCACACTAAATAGAGTTCCATCTAAGTCGGTTGAAAAGACACCATATGAGATATGGACAGGGCAACCCCTAGTTTGTCTTTTCTCAAAATTTGGGGATGTGAAGCTTATGTAAAAACGTTTACGGTCGACAAGCTCACACCCAAATCGACAAGTGCTTCTTTGTGGGATATCCTGAGAAAATTAAGGGATATTACTTTTATAATCGGGAACAAGGCAAAGTGTTTGTCGCCTGACACGGTGTCTTCTTGGAGAAAGAGTTTCTTTTCAAGAAGGGTTAGTGGGAGCAGGGTGCATCTTGAAGAAGTTCAAGAAACACCACAAAACGTTTGCGACCACGCGAACCACAACAAGAGGAGCAAAGTGTTGCGCCACCGTTGTAGATACACCGGCCCCACGGAGGTCCGAAAGATCACGTCGTGCACCCGCAGTACAGTGCGGAACAATGTGATATATTGTTGTTGGACAACGATGAACCTAAGACCTATGAGGAAGCGATGGTGGGACCCGATTCCAACAAGTGGCTTGGAGCCATGAAATCCGAAATAGAATCCATGTACGACAATCAAGTTTGGAACTTGGTTGATCCACTGATGGTGTCAAAACCATTGAGTGTAAATGGGTTTTTAAGAAAAGGCGATATGGATGGAAATGTTCATATCTATAAGGCGCGATTGGTGGCGAAAGGTTTTAAACAGATTCAAGGAGTTGATTATGATGAAACCTTCTCGCCCGTCGCAATGCTTAAATCTATTCGGATTATCCTAGAGATTGCTGCATATTTCGATTATGAGATATGGAAGATGGATGTCAAAACGGCTTTCCTAAATGGAAACCTAAGCGAGGATGTATACATGATACAACCTCGGGGTTTTGTCGATCCACAATCGCTCGGAAAGATATGCAAGCTACGTAAATTCATTTATGGATTGAAGCAAGCATCTCGGAGTTGGAATATTCGTTTTGATAAAGTAATCAAAGGGTTTGGTTTCATCAAAAATGAAGAAGAGGCCTGTGTTTACAAAAGGTCGGTGGGAGCCCAATTGTATTTCTAATCTTATATGTGGATGACATATTGTTGATTGGAAATGGTATCCCTATGCTAGAATCCGACAAGTCTTCATTGAAAAATAGTTTTTCATGAAAGACTTAGGGAGGCAGCATACATATTGGGCATTCGGATCTATAGAGATAGATCCAAGAGGCTAATTGGATTAAGCCAAAGTACATACATTGACAAGGTGTTGAAAAGGTTCAACATGCATGATTCCAAGAAAGGTTTCTTGCCCATGTCACATGGCATTAATCTTAGCAAGAATCGGTGTCCTCGGACACATGATGAGCGGAATAAGATGGGTATGGTTCCATATGCTTCGGCAATTGGATCCATCATGTATGTCATGCTTTGTATACGCCCGGATGTCTCTTACGCTTTGAGTGCTACGAGCGGATACCGTCGAGATCCAGTGAAGCTCACTAGATCGCCAGTAAAGAATATCCTTAAGTACTTGAGAAGAACTAAGGATATGTTCCTAGTCTATGGAGGTGAAGAAGAGCTCGTTGTAAGTGGTTACACCAATGCTAGCTTCCAAACAGGACAAGGATGATTATAGATCGCAATGCGGGTTCGTGTTCGCTGAACGGAGGCGCGATCGGTTGGAAGAGTTCCAAGCGGGATACCGTTGCGACTCTACAACGGAGGCGAGTACATTGCCGCTTCGGAAGCGCAAAGGAGGCTGTTGGATCAAGAAATTCGTTTCGAGCTTGGTGTGATGACTAGTACGCGGTCCAATGTCTCTATTGTGATAATAGTGGAGCCATTGCGCAAGCCAAGGAGTCGAGGTCACATCGAAATCCAAACACATACTTCGGTGATATCATCTCATCCGCGAGATAGTGGACAGAGGTGATGTCAAGATATGCAAAGTGCACACGGATCTCAACATAGCCGATCCACGACAAAACCTCTCCCTCAGAAGCATGAGGCGCACACAAGAGCAATGGGTACTAGATACTTACATGATTGACTCTAGTGCAAGTGGGAGATTGTTAGTGATATGCCTTAGAGGCAACATAGAGATGTTGGATATCACGTCAATGTTTATGTATAAATGAATAAAGTATTATTCAGTTCCATGAAATAGACATCTTGTATTGATCAATAAGTACGTGACTTATTTATGAGACTCTTTATGTATGAATCTATTTCGAAATGATCCCTTATCATATGTCATATTGTTGGAACAAATATGATTCTAAGATCGGCATGTTTATTGATTGATGATCATGTCTCATAGATCATGGGTATGGAGATACCAAATCAATAAACATGGACACATGTGTTGGAGAACACATTGTTGGATAGACCCACCATGAGACACTACAGAATTAATGTGCCATTAGTTGGTCTCGGGTAGTGTTGGTTCAAAGTCCTTAGACTCGAGATCACCATGGATTCCAACATGTGTAGTAGCCTACTTTGGGACTACCAAACGCTATTTCGTAACTGGGTAGTTATAAAGGTAGTTTTCGGGTTTGCTATGAAACATGGAGTGGGATGTGAGTGATCAAGATGGAATTTGCCCCTCCTTTGGAGAGATATCTCTGGGCCCCTCGAGGTAATGGATTATGGAAATGCATGGCCATGCTAAGTTGATTGAGGAGTCAATCAACGACAGATAATCCAATACGGTTCGAGTGAATGGTTAAGCTATTGAAGGGATGGCACACATCTTACCTATAGCTTAACGGTATCGTGAGGCAAAGGGATTTGTGTACACATTACAGGTTCGAGCTGAAATTATTCTTGTATACTATGGTGTCAATATGTGCTGCTAGGCGCCGGTTGACGGGTCGGCTGAGTTGGACTCGAGCCGACGATCGGCTAAGTTAGACTATAGCCGAAACCGAGTATACCTGAACCTATAAGGTCGCACGCTTAAGGGGATAGAATAGATATTCGAGTTGCTCGGATACGGCTCGATCGGATAGGGATCCGATCGGATAGAGTCCTATGGGCTTACGACGTATGGGTGGCCAACTTTATGAGATACGGATGAGATCCGATTCAAAATAGAGTCCGATCGGCCACTAGTCCCGGTCGGCCAACTCTATATAAAGGAGGAAGGGTGGAGAGCGTGACACATCGTTGCATCGCTTTGAACGAATCCGCAACGAAGTCGCCGAGATCAATCTCCACGGAAACCCTCCCCACTTTCGAGCCAAACCCTAGCCTTGCATCGCGTGCTAGCACACGGGTGTTCGGCGTTTTGTCCCCGGACGTGTGGATACCGGTAGAGGCGCTGCTACGTGCGCGCTGTTGATCGGCTTCGGATCGGCTGCGGTCGGGCGCATCGGAGCAAGGCGCAAGAACGTGACCAGACGACTCCGCGAATCGGCTGTCCCCGGGAATCGGCTGTCGACTTGCGGGAATCGGCTATACTGTTTCGGATCGGATAGTCCTGATTGGCTATTTCCGCTGCATACTCCAATCGGTAACGATCTGTCGGCCCTTACTTGCAAATGTTCCTGGTTTGCGCGGTAAAAGTTTTGTTTTTCGGCTAGCGTAGCCTCCGCGTAACCCTTCAATAGGCATTAAGTTAAAATTAGATCCTACCGGATCAACTAAATACATCAATAAACATATAATTGCTATCTCAAAGCACATTATACTAAGTGATTGGGATATATCGGTAGTATTCCGAGACAGTATAAATCACTTAGGCTAAAGGCACAATAGGATAATAATTATCTACATTGATAACCTAGCTGATGCTGCAGGTCTAATGTGAATCAGTTAGTACTCCAATACATTTTATAAAAAGATATTAATCTAACCTAAATACACTAAACCTAGATCAATCTGTCAATCGTAACTTGTGATTGATACCGACTTAGGGCATTTAAATAGATTGAGATCTTAATATAAAAGCGGCTTTAATATATCTAATAGCAATTAATACTAGAAGATAACTAAAACAGGTAAGGCCGGCTGAAACCCCGGCACTCTCTCTAATGATAAACATTAAACTGAACAGATCTTAATAGTTCTAAAATCGACTTAACAAGTCGATTAGATGCAGCATTAAGTATAAAAAGAAATACGAGATCTGTATGAGCTAATGAGAACCCTTCGAGACGGTAGGTATGACATATAATCTAATTCAACCTCTGGATCTAACCCTATCGGCTATTGTCTTCGGAGAGAAATCAGCCGATTGCGAGATAGATCTAGACATTTCTCTAGATTATATGCCACATATGATAGATCAAGCAATTCATAACATCAAAACTAGAGTATCATGATGATGGAAGCACTAATCCCGACAATACAAACCACTTGTAACAAGGAATCACCTTGTTCAGAGATTGAAGCCGATGCAGCCCGAGCGAAAGCAAGAACTTGTCGAAAGGAATAAAATAAAAGGGTGGCGATGTGCCAAAGTTGATTGATTGTGCTGTCTTTTTACAAGCCCTCGGGTCTTATTTATACCCAAGTACAACGATATCCGTGTAAGACACGGTTTCTACCTTATCTACTATTTACAGTATGACAATATCTCGGGACACAGTCCCATGCCGCATTACAAAAGGAATATCTATACAACTTCCTAATTTATAGATACAATTGCCATTACAGGACCTTATCCATAGATCACAATATCTTTAACGCACAATTTGGAGATCGAATCCACCACTTTATCTTCATGTTTCCTTTCGGGACTGGCTCCACTTCTATCTAACTCGGAATCGTCTATCGGCTATTCTAGTCCGATTCAGGCTTAGCCGACGGGCTCCACAACCGATTCGGACTCAGCCGACGCGGCCTCTGTTTCTCCACAGATCGCGCATCTCCTCCAATTCCACTTCAATCTCTGCTTCAAACTCGGGGATTTGGTTACCAAATTTAGTCGTTAACACAGGCCCAGCCAATACTTAATGGCAATGCCCGAATTGCTCACCGAAGGGGGATCTGAGTCTATCGTCTGCGAAGGAAAAAGTGACTAAGTGTTAGGAAATGACGACAGCCGATTGCTCAGAGAAAAATGTTTAAGGATAAAAATACTTACAGAAGGGATTTCAACCGACAGAAGCGTGGTGAGGTACATGGAGGCGCGTTGATGGAAGATGTGTTGCTTGATCTCCACCCACCACTTGTCATAGGATGTACTCCTTTTATGGGCCGCTCTAGGATTCCAATGCCGCCAAGGGGTGGGCTCTCTATCTCCATCGGCTTGTTCATCATAAGCCAAGGGGTGCGTAGCGGGACGACCAGAGAAGACAAAGGGTGAGGATAAATGTATGCTCAAACCGACTTAAACTAAAGCAGAGAAAGACTCAAGAAAAAAAGTGTAAAAGGAATTTTTATGCACAAAACATTTTCATGAAGGCAAATGAAAACACTATTGACACTATCTCAGCAATAAAGCCATGCTTAAAATTAATGCATAGGGAAAAATTGCGACCATTCCCACCTAAACTTAACTTAGCACACCTATCCCATAATCTCGACTGACCGGCGAATAAGATTCAAATTTGCCTCATACCCATTTTCCCCAAAAATTCTAATACCCTAGACTGAATTTACCTTTAAAACATCCCCTTTAAGAAAACGACCAAGATTTTTTTTCAAAACTATGCAAATGAAAGGGTTTTCAGAGGTCTCTTAGGGTTTTCCATTTGGCTTGTCCTACGGTCAAGGATTGGCTCTGATACCAACTTGTCACGCCTAGAAATTCAAACCAGAATTTCGAAAGCTATATGTGTATTAAAACCCATGTCCAGGACCAGTCAGGGTACACATACGACATTATTGATATTACAGAATCCACATCTTAAAAGCAATATAAAAGATTACAAAAATGTAGTGGAAAAAGAAATGACTAGCTAAGTTGAAATTTGTATCTTGCGACGAAGCACCAACACACCACAGGCAACCTTGATGTCGAACACAAGCTTAATCCTCTTCGAAACTTCCCTCTGCCTCGATCTCTGACTCTGATGGGGGAGATAGAGCACGACTAAGTACTACCCACTGTACTCAACAAGTCATACCGGAAGAGAATGTATGATGCAGGATAATTCATAAGGAAGGCTAAGGTTTCATTTGCATAAAGCAACATTTCACAATAATAGCTGAAAGCAGTAAAACAGTAGTATATAATTAAGTAGTATTAAAATAATCATTGTCCAACGTTAACCCCACGTTGCAACATGCCCAACCATCCATCTATTCTAGTCAAGTACCATTAATCAACTTATTTGCTATAATGAGACTAATCACAGTGAATATGGTTGATCGCGGGCACGGCTATTCAAATAGTTTTTAACTCTAGCCAGAGGTGTACATATGTACCCACAATACATAGCACCACGACACGTATCCACGTTCCGGTGTACCACCATGATACCCCGGAAAAGGATTATAACAGGACCCTTCGCATAACTCCCTCTAACTAATCGTACCATATTAAGGTTTCGCCCCCACTCCCATCAGGATGGGCAGCCCCCCGAGTCCCGCGGTGAATCTGGTAGCTGACCAACCCTTTTAACTGGGGCCGACCCAACTCCATCACGCCCACCCTCGCCAGGGTACGTCAGCTAGAGACAGCTACACTACAGATCCAGCCATTACCCATGCTGGCTTGTGGTACACACGGTAATTCTTCCAGGGTTTCCCGTGAACCGGTCCTTAACAGCCATGGGGGTGACTATCCAAAACCATTGCACCCACAGCCCACCATTGTCATGTTTTAATATTAACAACATAGTATCTCATACTTGACATCTTATGTACATATGATCTCCACTATATTAATTAAGTAATGTGATTCCCTTTAATGGGCAAATTGATCTAAGCCAGGCTAAGCATGTCCTAAACCAATATCTTGTCATGTTAAACCCAAGTTATCAATAGTATAAGGTAAACAAGTCATATGACTAAGTATAATAGGTAAAATAATCCCATAAAATGACATTCTAAAATATATGCAATGTTTAAGAAAAATAAAACATTTAGAATAATAGGCACAATATGATCAATGTAAAGTATGACTTGTCTTGCTCGAAGATTGGAGAACTTCTGCGACTACTTCAAATAAACGGGATCGCTGGAAGGCTCTGAATCTACACGACAAACAATGCACTCAACAAAACATGCTAAAATTCTACTAAAACACTACACAAAAATATATTTAATGGATTCTTGGTATTTTTCTGGATTTAATGAAATTTGAAAGATATGAATTTTAGAAGATTATCTATGTTCATTACTAAAACAGAAAAATTCTTAATAATTTATTGCACAATTAAGTCCCGGGCTGACGCAATCGGGTAGGGCTAATGTCGGCATGACACAAGCGGCTGACGTCAGCATGATGCAAGCGAGGGATGACGTCAGGGCACGTGGGACACCGGTCCACGATGGACCGGATCCAAGGGAGTGTGGCGGTGCAGGTGTACCACGTGGGCACACGTGGCGCTGACGTGGCGCTGCGCAAGCATGCGGGATTGGACGGCCCCGATCTACCGATCTACCGATGATGTACACTAGGGTGTCCTAATCTTTTGGTGAGTTGATAACCTCAATTTGATGGAGCGACGTTTATGACCCGACTACAAAACTCTACGGAGGAATTGCGCCTTAGCAACCGATACACCGACTCCACTGGTTGACGCGATCTTGCGGAAGCCCGATCAACCGAACCATTAGGGTTATCCCTACAAGCAATCGAAGAACTCGCAAGAACAATATGAACAACACTCAAATTGAAAATAGGAATTTCATATCTGAATCACACGAGAAAGGTGGGGTTCTGAAACAAATAGAACGGATGGTCTACCCGACACACGTGTCTATCAGGAAGTAGCGATAGCTAAACTTACATAAACAAAACCCAAATTGTCCTATGGCATGCTACAGGATATTTATACAGGTGGGAGGACAAGTTGGGGTCGTTCTGCAACCCTAAGATGCATCCGTAATGGACTCAACTGGATACAAGGCCCATCGGCCCAATTTGGCGGTGCAGCACCTCGGGCAAAAAAAGTTATCTGCACTAATTTGACGATTGCGTATGATTCTGGATATATATGGCAGTGAGGCCGGATCCGTTGGAAATTAGAATTTATAAGCTTTCCACGAAGTACTTGAACGTCCAAATCGGAGTCCGAACGAAGCCGTGGCAACCATCACAAGTTGGCGTTGTCCTGCAATCCAAATTTAGCCCGTGTGAATCCTTCTCCCTTTTGATCCTCTTCATCGTTCCTAAGCAAAACAAGAGTGCACGCATCTTCATTGTCTAAATGTGATGAACAGGAGCTTAAAATGAACTTACTTGATGGTTGAGTTGACGGGCACGACGTGAGTAATAGAACCAAGTGGTGTAAGCGGTGTTGGGGTAGGAGTGGATATATCTATGGTGTTGATGTCCTCATCAACCGATCTACTCGGGACGGCCTAGGGTTTGCGGCGGCGGCGGCCAGCGCTTGCGTGGCATAGCGGTGGCGACGTATGGCGGTGCGAGGTGTTGCGAACAACACGGAGTGACGCTAGGGTTTCGGGTTGGCGCTCGGGCTCGTGGGAACGGTGGCTAACACACGGGACCAAGAGAAAACCAAGAGAGGAGCTCACCAGCATTGGGGACGAAGGCGGCGGTGCAAGGCGGTGGGTTTCGAAGGTGGCGATTTTTCGCTTAGACCAAAGCAACGACAACGGGGAAACACAGGGGGGTTCGTGTGGGTTTTATAGAGGGGCTTGGAGTCCGGATTGCGCATGATTTAGCCGTAGATTCGTCGCCATTCTTCTCAGACTTGGGGAGAGAGAGGCGGTGCTGATTCGGTTAGGGTTTGGCGAGCACGCTCGGATACGGGCGAGAGGCGGATAAGGCGGCGGCGTCGCAACGCGGATTCGGCGCGACACGGGCACCGGGATGTGCGGGGTGGCGCGGTGCGAGCGGTAGAGATGGCATGGCGGCGGCACGGGCGCGATGCGGGGGAAGGGACGGGCCGATAGGTGGGCCCTCACCTGTCAGCGGCCCGAGCACGAAGGAAGGGGCGCTGGACTTCGACGGCACGCGGCATGGCTCGTGGGTCGTGGCCGACGGGCGAGGGAGGGGTGCGCGCGTGTGAGAGCGCCTTGGGCCGACGGGATGGGCCGTCGGCCCGGTGGGTGGAAAAGAGTGGGAAAAGGACGGGAAATTAAAGACAAAGGACAATGAATTTTCAGGGACTTAATTAATTCCAAGATTTGATTTAATTGGTTAAAAATTATTTCTAGTGCTCTAAAAATTTCACTCAAAATCCAGTTAAAGTATTTTGACATGTAGAATTTTAAAAAAAAATCCTACCATGCCATTTACACTTATAGTTTGCATTTTAAAATTACTTATTTTCTCTAGGTTAATCCAAAAATTTTATTCCTTTTTGAAATTATTTAAATGATTGTTAAAGAGGCAAAACTTCAGGGTGTGACACACATGTTGTTTTTGAGATTTTCTCACTTTTGCGGTAGATGTCACTAAGAATTATCTCTTGTCATTATATGTTTAGTGATTCTTTGTCCATATTTGCAAGCTCCTCGCAATGTTCGGTGATGGATATTGGGTGACTTGGTCACGGGATTTGAGGACGTGCACGTAGCGGCTCGTCTTGAAGAAGATGAAATGCAAGCGTAGCAAGCATTGAAGTTGTAGAAGTATAGACCTCTTGGTGGTAAACGCCCATGCATTCCAAGGCCAAATGCCAAGAGACAAAAAATTTCAGTCCAGACGAGGATGAAATTGTTGTCTCCGCTTGATTGAACGTCAGCAAAGATCCCGTGGAAGGTGTTAATCAGTCTCATGCCTCCTTTTGGCGTAGAATTTCTAAGTACTATGAGACCCATAGGAAGTCATTTGCAAGCCGAACAGAGAGTTCACAATTGCATAGACGGATGTATATTTTGGAAAATGTCAACAAGTATTGTGCTTGCTATGATGCGATTGAAGCGTAGAAATCAAAGTGGAAAAACCATTCAAGACAAGGATAGTGTTAATGAATTTTTTTATATTTCATTAATCTTAGAACACATACACGTTAATATTTAATAAACACATATGTTTACAGGTTACTTGCATTAACTATGTTTAAAGGAATTAATGGTGAGAAGACATTCACTCTCATGCATTGCTGGAACATTTTGAAGGACGAAAAGAAGTGAAAGGCCAAGGGGAGGGAACTGGCAAAGGTGAAGCAAGCCGCTAAGAAGAAACAGAAGGTTCGCCCGAAATTCACTCCCACAAATATACAAGTCAACATCACTGAAGATGTCATTGAGATTGCACCCTTAAAGTCCAAAGCCCAAAAAGGCCACGAGGACGAAGAAGGCAAAAGATGCTTTAAGGCGAGGAGGAGGTGAAGCTTGCATGGAGACTTTGGACTAAACGTGGGTTAAGAAGAAAGCATTTGACGTGGAGAAAAGAAGAAGAAAGAGGAGAGGTACATGACTTATCTTGAAGTAGATAAAAAACGCCTGGCATTAGAAGAAAAAAGTAGAAAATGACACGATCGAAAAGGAAAAAAAATAATGGTAATAGACATTAGTGCCCTAACCCCGCTGTAGCAACAGTACTACATGGTTATGCAGCAGAAGATTGTTGCTCGTCGTGTGACTAATTAGATGTAGTTGCTTTCATTTCCCTAGCCAAGTACTTTTATCTTGTCATTCAGTGAAAAACATGTGTTCTGCCAAGTACTATTTGTATTTTTATCATTCAGTGAACATGAATCACAGACACCAGGTTAGTTGGAGTCATTTTGCAACAAACTGCTAATAGAAAATATACTCACAGACACCCGATGATGTTATGAATCACAATTTGCTTAGTTTATCTATCATGAGATTACTTGCTACTTGCATGTGGGTAGCTAGTTTTCTACTACAGCATTCAATCACAGATCCTTGGACAACTGCTATTTTCCTTGATGAATTTGTATCATGGTACAAGGTGTCATGGTCACATCACCAACTAAACCAGCTTGGGAAGGAGATAAGCTAATGTTATAATTGATGTGTGTCTTAAATTTATTTCTTTAGATGTCATTTATTAAAAACTTTTAGAGATGACTTTTTTTCTCTTGAAATCTTTTTAGGAGTTATCAAACTATAATCTTTTAAGGGAAAAAATATAGGAAACTCGAGATGCTCCATTTCGCACCCCGCTCCGTATGACCAGGGTTAGAAAAATATATAGCGATCGGTAAAAGAAGAAAAGAAAAAAAAGAAAAAAATAGCGATCCGTCTCCACCGGCCACCGCCTTACCCCGCCGCCGCAGCCGCTACCGCTCGTAGGCGCCGGGTCGCCGTCGCCCTGCCCCGCCCGCCGCAGCCGCCACCGCTCGTAGGCGTCGGGTCGCCGTCGCCCTACCCCGCGGCTGCGTCGGGGTCGCCGTCGCCCTACCCCGCTGCCGCAGCCGGCACCACTCGCGCCGGGGTCGCCGTCGGCCGTCTCCACTCGCGCCCTCCATCTCCACGCTCGTCTCCACAGCCGAACGAGAGGAGGGAGAGCCGGGGTTGCCTTCGGCCGCCGCCGTCTCCACGCGCGTCTCCGCCGCCGTCTTGCCTGCTGTTGTGCCCGGCCATGGCTGCTACAGTTAGCATACTGCATACTTTTTTTCTTCGCACAAATTCATCTATTTCCATTCATTCAGTGTCTTGATGCATGGTCACATTCAATAGTAACACAAACAACAAAGCCCAATTCTCTTCCTTAACTGATCGACGAACTTTGGATCGACACATTGTCACTTTCAGGAAATTGACCCTTGTAGTCCTGGAAATTGTGCCTGGAGGTGGCTGTGACCTGAGCATACAGTACAGACTGAATCCTTCCTCTAAACCAGGTTATTTCAGTTTCTGACTTACATGCTCTATTCTATTTCAGTTGGTGACTTAAACGTTGGTAGTACCCTGCGCAAATAGGAGGTGGCATCTTAATACAGTGAAAAACGATGGGAACTCCACACCAGATTTGTCAACACAATCAGGTTTATTCTTTTTTGCCGACATGCTGAGGTGCAGCCACGAAGGAGCATCTGACACAGTGGGGGATTGAGGTGACGATCCTGGCGGAGATCGGGTAGCCGACGACGACGATCGATGCCACTATTATTGCCTGGTACTTAGACAAAAATTGGTGACCTGCTGATTGATGTTTCTAACTTTCGCTCAATCAGGTAACAGCTTCATTCATTCATGGATAAAAATTCCAATAGATTGTTCTCCAGAGTACAAAAATCGCAGAAAAATGCTCAGTGCATTTCCTGAAAACTTATGCCATAGATCACTACGTACTTATGCTAAACGATGCATTATCAGACTGATTGGAGACTTGGAGCTGTTTATTTTCCTTCATTTCAGGCTTCTTGATGTTGGTGCAGACTATTTAGTATCTTCAGAGAATGATGTAGAGATTAACCGTTGTTTGCTGCCTTATTGGAAGCTAACTTACAAAATAATCTGTTTCTTTAGGATTCCTGCAATGAGTAATTTTTGTAATTTTCGTTTCTTATTTTCTGTGTTTGTTTAATTTTCTTCCACATTTACATATCCACAGTGCAATTCTTTGTGGGTTGGGGGGGGCAGGGGCGGGGTGACATTACCACAGTTTGCTAGCAGCTGTGCCTTTAGGGGTGGAGAGAGGAGGGTAAGCAGTGTAATCGAGTAACTGGTAGAGTTCTGCGTTTAGGTAATATACATGTGCTTCTCATTGTAATCCATACTATGTTACGTTATGAGAACAAAACAAAATGTTCTAATTTGTGGAGTTCTTTCTTCTTGCTCTGCCTTAGCCTAGCTACTGTAATGGAAGATTCTCATTGCCCTTCAGATGCATGCCGCCTAGGACCCCTCGATCCTTTACAGAGTTCAAGTCCTCCAGTCTGATTTTTTTTCTCATTACGCCTTTCAGGTAAAAAGCACTGCTCCATCTCTCTAATTGTATGAAAATTTATGATTTGTTATTTCATAATCTTGATAAGTAATTAACTAATTATATGATTGCACTGGGTTTCATATCAACTACTACTTTTTGTGCAGAAGTGTAGAACCATGGCCAAAGACTACTATTTATTTCGTGGCTTTATTAGTACTCTCCATGCATCTCCCGCTTCCAGTGCTCAAATTTCTCTTGTGTACCACTAAGCACAAGCAGGTCTTAGGTTCAACCTAACCACCACCGATAGTCGATACTGTTTTAGTATCTCAATTTGTAGATTCATGGGCTGTGGCAATCAGCAATTAATTAGGAGAAGATCAAGGCTCATAGGATTCTATTAAATAATTTCATCGAATTTTGCATATGTATATTTTGCAACCATCTATTAAAATGCAGTTACTGTCCCTGTGATCGTATATAATTTCTGACAGATATTGGACATCTGGTATTCATTCATGTTGTCATTGAAATTCCAAGTATCTCCTCGCTTTGGTCGCTCTGCCATTGTGCTATGCCTTGTTAGTCTCTGTTTGCAGGTTCAGAGCCATGTAAAGATTGAGTTGCTTGTTAAAATGTTCCATTGCTTGATTTTTTATTATTTTCTGCTTGGCCATATTGTTTTCTAAGCTTTGCGAGCAGCTCGAATAAAGGTCATGGTGATCTGCTCCAGCAACATGGCAATAGTAGCTGGTACAAGGTATATGTCTATATTGGTACCGTTCCCTTATTGCCTATGGAGAGGGATTGATGATAGTTAAATTTATACATTGATCAGTTTTGTGTTTCTCCCGGACGGGATATGGCAGATAGATAAAAAAGATGATGAAAATTGGTACAAAAGCTACATGCCCGATGAAATACTTTGGTATCCCTGCTTGTCCTATCTCTTCGATTCTCCTAAACTGTATGATCCAGCATTATCAAATTTCATATTATTTTATGAAGGGTTACGCGGAGGCTATGCTAGCCGAAAAACAAAACTTTTAACCGCGCAAACCAGGAACACTTGCAAGTAAGAGCCGATAGATCGTTACCGATTGGAGTATGCAGCGGAAACAGCCAATCAGGGCTATCCGATCTGGAACAGTGTAGCCGATTCCCGTAAGCCGACAGCCGATTTCTGGGGAAAGCCGATTCATCAATTAGCCGTTTCGTCGATGTAGCTGATTCGTCGAGTCGTCTGACCGCGTTCTCGCGCCTCGCTTTGATGCGCTCGATCGCAACCGATTCCACCACAGCCGATTCGTAGCCGATCAACAGCGCGCAACGTAGCAGCGCCTCTATCGGTATCCACACGTCCGGGGACAAACGTCGAACACTCGTGTGCTAGCACGCGATGCAAGGCTAGAGTTTGGCTCGAAAGTAGGGAGGGTTTCTATGGAGATTGATCTCGTCGACTTCTAAAGCCACGTGTGATCAGATTTATTTCGGCGTAATGCGATTCAATTGACGTACCTCACCTCTCCACCCCTCACCCCTTTATATCGAGTTGGCCGACTGGGATTAGTGGCCGATCAGGACTCTATTTCAAATCGGATCCTATACGACTTTCATAGAGTCGGCCGCCCATACGTCGTAAGACCATAGGACTCTATCCGATCGGATCCCTATCCGATCGAGCCGTATCCGAGTCCAACTCGAATGCCTGTTGTTATCCCCTTAAGCGTGCGACCCTGTAGGTTCACGTATACTTGGTTTCGGCTATAGTCTAACTTAGCCGATCGTCGGCTCGAGTCCAACTCAGTCGACCTGTTAATAGCAGCGCCTAGCAGCACATATTGACACCATATTATACAAGAATATAATATCGGCTCTGAACCTGTAATATGTACACAAATCACTTTGTCTCACGATACCAATTAAGCTATAGGCAAGATGTGTGTCATCCCTTCAATAGCTTAACCATTCACTCGAACCGTATTGGATTATCTGTCTATTGATTGACTCCTCAATCAACTTAGTATGGCCATGCATTTTCATAATCCATTACCTCGAGGGGCCCAGAGATATCTCTCCAAAGGAGGGGCAAATTTCATCTTGATTACTCACATCCCACTCAATGTTTTATAGCAAACTCGAAGACTACTTTTATAACTACCCAGTTACGGAATAGCGTTTGGTAGTCCGAAAGTAAGCTACTACACATGTTGGAATCCATGGTGATCTCAGGTCTAAGGACTTTGTACCAACACTACCTGAGACCGACTAATGGCACATTAATTTCTGTAGTGTCTCATTGTGGGTCTATCCAACAATGTGTTCTTCAACACATATGTCCATGTTTATTGATTTGGTATCTCCATACCCATGATCTATGAGACATGATCATCAATCAATAGACATACCGATCTTAGAATCATATTAGTTCCAATAATGTGATATATGATCAGGGATCATTTAGAAATAGATTCATACATATAGAGTCTCATAAATAAGTCACATACTTATTGATCAATACAAGATGTTTATTTTATGGAACTGAATAACACTTTATTCATAAATAAATAAACATTGACATGATATCCAACATCTCCATGTTGCCTCTAGGACATATCTCTAACATTTTGGACCTGTAGTTGGACCTCAGCTCACCAACTGTAACTAAGTAAAAGCACCCACCATCTGGGCTGGCAGGTAATTTCTAAACCTCAATCTTCGATTTGATGAACTCGCATTCATATTTTGCTATATACTTCATGCGACCAGAATTCCACCTATATATTCATATACATAATTAAGTAGCTACTAGCCATATATATTTCAACAGCATGAGTTATGACACTTGTCAGAATCAGTGGCATGCAACTGTCAGTTGAATTTCATGTATTAGGATTTGACATATATAGAACATATTGTGTTCACTGCCCATAAACACCAAAACCAACATTTTTCGCTTTGCACGTGCAACAAATTGTTATAAATTTGCAACTATTTATTTCTAAAAGGCACTGTGGTACTGCTAATCTACTGGTGGGTTGCTGCTGAATTTATTTTAAAAAACAACTACCAATCTTTTCAACTGCATTGACAGTATGCCTCCTCCGTTCCCTCATTTGTGTATTTTGTTGCAAAGCTGGAATTGTGCAGAAACCTCTTGGTGCTCATCATGTGCCAGCACACTTTTCTACATTGCCAGATTGAAGAGAGGGCAACATATTTATTCAGTCGTGTTTCTCTCATCTGTATATTCTTCTTTATTTTTAGCCTGCTTGCAAGCTGATAAGTTATAGCAGCTAGCTAGATCACTTTTCAATCATCCCCATTTCTGCTTCACTAGCTATACTTGACCCGAACTTCATTGGTGAGATGTATGCACAGTTCCAAGTGGAACTACTACTAATATTTTACTAGGATAGACTGTCATAACAAGCTATAAGAAACTTCGAGCAGCCATTATGGTAAATATGGTCTGTAGTCAATTTTCTGTGCACTGCTGCAGCCTTAAGATAAATGAACATAGATAAGTTGCTCAATGAAATGTACTGTTGGCCCTGTAAAAAATGAATGGTTAGAATTCTATAAGCTGATGTACAAAGAAGTGTTAAATTGTGCAGCCTCTGAGCACCTGAATTCAATGTTATATGTGATTTTCTTTTCATGTACATTGTGTTTTGCTTGATCAATTTTGTTCTAGAAGCATAGCTCAATTTAGCATGTGAAATGTGTAAGTGCTTCAAACATGTTTTGTGGACTTAGATCATTTTGTCAAGTGAAATATGGAAATGCTTTAATCTGTGAAGATTATATAACCTATAAGGCTGAAAGTAATATTTTTTCCTCAGGTACAATGTTGTTCAGGCTCATTTTTAGATTATATCAATTATGTGGATTGAGGACCATGTATTTCTTGACATTCAATTTTTTTCATAGAAACCAGCCGGTGATAATTGATATGTTGCGTGCTAAGCATATATTTGGTTTAACTGGATGTGTGTGACTAAACAAATATTGTTTATTATTTTCCAACAGAGCCAAAATGCTATGAATGTCATATCTTTTATTTCATTGACAACGGAACGAATTTGTGCTCCATAGATTTATGTTCATGAAACATTCAATTAGTGCCTTTTTATGGAAGACGGAATGAACATAAGAGCATTGGTTGTGGAAAGCACAGCTTACTGCCAAGAGATGACAGAATAGAATAGCCTATAAAGAGATAGGAAAGAGGCAGATAGAACGAACTATTAAATACGATGATTGAACAACTAATATCTTTAACAGCCTTTTAAAGTTCTTTACGATGCTAGTTTTTAAAAGGCATATACAAAGTAAGAACAAGTATCTTAGTTCTCGATGAGCAATAAATCATACTGATGAAAAATCACCAAGAAGCATGAAACAAAACATGAGCAATAAATCATATTGATGAAAAATCACCAAGGAGCATGAAACAAAACACAAGCGTTTCAGCTATTTCTACATCAACCAAAAGCTCATATTTATTCTTGTCGTTTCGAGTCGGCAAAGACGCAATTTTCTTTTTCTCATCACTTCAAGTCAATTAGGTTGCATTATACTAATTACATGTTGGTAAACACGCCCTCCAATGACACCTTAATAGTACTAGTGATAATGAGGGTTAGCCTTTCAATAATGAACTGGTTTTCACACCTTAATAGTAGTAGTGATAATGAATGTTAGCCTTTCAATAATGAACTGTTTTCCGGTTACCATTCAATGATTCATCGATATGTGAAAATGTTGGACAGTGAATGGAAATGGAAACAAAGATACTTCTACAAATTATTCTATTTTGATGGAAGTTCAAATAAAGCAGTATTTATTTTATGTTTCTATTTTGAAAGTGAGATGGAAACGATAGATTCTGTTTTTTTCATTAACATTTTAGATGGAAACAAACAACATATGTTAGATGGATCTTAAGACTCTAATTTGACACAATTGATAAATTCACGAATTCACGATCCGACCAGGCGCAAATTGCAGGTAGCTACGGAAATTAGGAAAAGGAAATGGTTAAAAAGAGACAGGAGAAGCGCACGTTTCTTCCTTTTTCTACCTTAAAGACAGCCATGTGATGAGATCGCACCAGTTAATTGAGTTATCACATCGCACCAGATACGCTTAAATTTTAAGGAGCTGTTTGGTTGGGCCAAATCTAGCCCGTATTAGATCATGCTGCAAACTGAAAACGTTAGGTATGTTTGTTTTGGATGGGCTGTAATCGCATACCGTGGAATCCAATTCCAGCCCAGTGTTACAGTGATACGACCCAAATCTAGCGGTAACAGATACAGCATCGGCGTCGTCTCGCTCGCGTGACCTAGCTCTCACGTCTCGCCCTCCACCTCACCCCCGCGCTTCTCCCCGTGTGTCGCCGGCGCCGCATCCTCGCCCCGCACGTCGCCGGCGCCGCGTCCTCACCCGCACGTCGCCGGCGCCGCATCCTCGCCCCGTGCGCGTCGTCGGCGCTGCATCCTACCCCGCACGCATCGCCGGTGCCGCATCCCACCCTCCGAGCGTCGCCGCGCCGCATCCTCTCTCGGAGCTTGCCGACGCTCGCGCCGCATCCTCTCCCGGAGCTTGCCCAGAACAGCACGCTGGTGCTTCTCCACTTCCAGTCCCCCCTCCCCTGAGCTCCATCTCTGGAGATTGGTTCTTGCAAGCTTGACCGGAGTTCTTGACCACGGAGTAGGAGGCTTGCAGTTCTTGACCGGAGTTCTAGGCTTGCAGCAGGCTTGCAGTCCCCCCTCCCCGCACCTCCACCTCCAGTCCCCCTCCCCACAAGCTTGCAGCAGGTATATGTACCTCTTTCTCTCTCTCTTCTACTTGTGAATGTACTTTGCTTGTGAATGTGCTCTGATAGGTATCGATCGAGTAGACCATGTGTGCCATCTGTGGCTTATTGCTGTGATGTTTCCTTCTATATATTTGATCACAGAAGGTTTGATCACAGGTATATGTTGGAATTTTTCTATTGCTAGGATGTAATGCAAATTCAGGTTTAAAATATTGGTTAGGGTGCATTATTGTAGATTAGAGTGAAATTATCTTGTGTTTAGGAATGTTGGTAGGAGGAACTTGAAATTCAAGATGCCATTCAGGAAGAAGAAAGTTGATTCAGCAGTTTTGTCATTTTTGCTGTTTTGCATGCCTTTGTTTGGGATAATTCTAGTTTTAAGATGGTGGTTTTGGTAGGTTTGTAGTGCTTGGAACAGATCAACAGACAACCAAAATTGGGCTCAAGAGAGTACAGAGAAACTGCATTGGTATCTTGATTCTTGCAGCCATGAACTGCATTGCCAGAAGCATTGGACCTTCTGACAGTGAGTGAGCTGTGTGTGACTGTGTGCACATAACCCAATCTTCAGTTATCCTATACAGTAGTAGTATAATGCAGCAGAAGGTAGAAAATAAACATCTAACATGAACAGATTCGATGTTGGTTTTCTATAGTCTACTCTTCCAACTTGCAGACAGAAAAAAGCACACTATTATAAACCCATGTCTTCCTCACTTTGTTCTCTTCGTAGCAGGAGATGGGCACAAGGATTATAAAAGTTTTCAACTTGACTAATACTTATCCTATGGAAAGACCTTATTTGTCTTGTTTTAACATCTGAATGTATGTGCATTACTTCTCCTAACCACTGCTAACCTATATTCTGGATATAGGTTTAATGCTTTTGTTTTATATTTTTGTAGACTTATGGCTCGTCTTCCCTTAAGTACCAAAACACGAAGAGGAAATTTAGGACTTAGAAATATGATGATTGATGTAATACTTATGTATTATTATGTTGTTGTACTGTTCTTAATTTCATATAAGAGAAAATGTTGGAAAATAGAGAGGCGGATCAGAATTAGAGAACTTAGGAGTGAGGGACTATTCCAGCTTATTCGTGAGAGTGATATTGCTTGTATAAGCGAGCTCCGAATGGATAGGAGGACATTTCACATTTTATGTGACATGCTTAGAGACGTCGGAGGTATGAAGGATACAAGAAATATGTCGTTGGAGGAATCAATAGCTTCATTCTTATATATACTATCTCACCATTTAAAGAATAAAACAATAGGAAAGTTTTTTTACCGAAGCGGAGAGACTATAATTAGGCATTTTAATTTGTGCCTACTAGCTGTTCTAAGGCTTCATCAACTTCTACTTAAGAAGCCGAACTATACCTAAGAACACCACCGACGATAGATGGAAGTATTTCAAGGTAATACATTCTAAAAAAATAAATCACATCTCACCACTATTAATTGTACCATATTGTGTTGACGTTGTATTCTGGATTATAGAATTGCCTAGGTGCATTGGATGGTACACACATAAAAGTAACTGTCCCAACCAGGATAAAAGGAAGATATAGGTCAAGAAAAGGAGACATTGTTACAAATGTATTAGGTGTTTGTGCACCAGATATGCAGTTCATTTACTTACTACCCGGTTGGGAGGGTTCTGCACCTGATGGTCGTGTCCTTCGTAATGCAATTCATAGGTCGGACGGGCTTCGTGTCCCTCAAGGCGAGTTTTTGAGTCAATTTATTTTTTTAAGTTTGACATTCCTGCCGAATTGTACGATATTTTTTAATTTAAAAGGTTGCTATTACCTTGTTGATGCTGGTTATACAAATGCAAATGGTTTTTAGCCCCTTACGAGGCCAAAGGTATCATCTAGGTCGTTTCACAACACTTGACCCACCACATAGTGCGAGGAGTACTTTAACATGAGGCATGCAAGTGCTAGAAATATTGTAGAGAGGTCTTTTGGAAGATTAAAGAGTCGTAGGGCGATTTTGAGGTCTCCATCCTATTTTTCTATCAAAACTCAGTGTCGGATTATAATGGCATGTGCTCTATTGCACAACTTGATTCCGCAAAAGATGTCTAGAGATCCATTTGAGGATGAGGACGAGGATGAGGATGAGATACCTAGATATTCTTGAGGGAGAACATGTTGAACCTGAGTTTATCTCAGCTATTTCGACGTCCGATGAATGGACGAATTTTCGCAACACTCTTGCTCAAGGGATGTATAATAGCTATAGGGCTCATTGAGGTTTGTGTTTTAAGTGGAATTCTAATTGTTTGCACATCAGAACTAAAAAAATTTGGATGTTTATTGATGTTAGTTTTCTGTTGAATTTCTAATATTGCAGTTATGGAGCATCTTGGAAGCTCAAGCATTGTGCTTGGGAGAGGCAAGAACAAAAGGATTTGGACGTCCTTTGAGGATGAGAAGCTGATCAAGGCTTTGTTCGAGCTCGCTTTAGATCCAAGTTGGAAATCAGAAGGAGGTTTCAAAAATGGATATTGCCAAGTTCTAGAGAGTGTACTTGCTAAGAAGTTGCCAAGTTCTGGCCTTACAGCTGTTCCGCACATCGAGTTGAGAGTAAGGCACTTTAGGACCAAGTTTGGTGCAATTGAAGTGATGCTAACCAAGTGGCTTTTCTTGGGATGACAACAGAAAGATGATACAATGTGAGAAACAACAATATGATGATCATTGCAAGGTAAGTCATCGAACCATGACCTTAGTTTCATAGGTCTCTCTTCTGCATCATCAAACCATCGAACCAACAACAATAGCTGCGTAGGTCTCTCTTCTACTTGTTGAATCATGACCTTAGTTCCATGTCATTGTTTATATTTTTACAGAAAAACAATGAGGCAAAGGGCCTATATGGTGTATCATTTCCTCACTATGATACATTGGCTGCAATTTATGGCAAAGACATTGCTACTGGAGAAGGTGCAGAAGGACTTGGTGAAGCTATTGCTAATATGGAGAAAGAAATTATTCAAGATATTCAAGATGAAGAGGATGAAGAGGATGAAGAAAGAGTGTGTAGAGAAATGCCTTGATGGAGCGTTGATTCAACTACACCTCGATGGAGTGTTGATTTAATTGCACCTCGACAGGGCGTTGATTCAACTGCACCTCGACGGAGTGTTGATTTACTGCTTCAAGCTCTAAGAAGCGGAAGAAAGACAACAACAAACTGAAGAATACCTTGTCAAGTGACCCTTTTATGGATGTCTTTGCCGATGTTCAAGGTGATTTGAGGGATGTTACAAAACATGTGGGAGCAATGGTGGCATCTATGCAACGTGAAACTGAGATTCAAGAGAAGGCTATGGCCAAGGTGGACCCACTACACAAAATGCAGAACAATGCTATTCTTGAGTGTCAAAAGCTTGGATTGACTGGTACTGAAGTTGTCAATGCAGCAGCTGCTTTTGTAAGAGTGCCAGCTCAAATGAGTATGCTTCTCGCTCTTCTAGAGTCTCTCCGGAGGGAGTATGTACTGAAAATACTTGCTGGTAATTCACTTGACAACATATCACTTTATTTTGAGATCATTAATATTTCTTTTTACTACTTTGTAATATTTTATTCTCTCCATTTCCCTGAATTAATTAGATTTGTTTCTTGTGAAATGTGGCATTGTTGAGTTTTAGGAAGTGCCTGAATTAATTAGTTTTTGAGTGCCTACTAGTGGTTAGAGCAGCACTGTGCAGGGAAGTGAGATCATATGTGTACTTGATCATCACCAAAAGTTACAATATGATTTATTTTATTTTTGTCTAGCCAGCAAATAATCTGGCATTATGATTTAATTTTCCTGCCACTAGAATATTCTGTGCAACCTAATAAGCTATATCCCTCATATATATATTCTTTCATGTAACGTTTCTTTTACTAATTTCTAAAAATTTTTGTTTCCAGATGAGGCAAAGAAAAACTGAAGTTCTGAAGTTCTCACTCCTAGCATGGGTCTAATATTTACTCTTGGGTATTCTAAAGCTACATCCACAAGATCTTGTTCAGAGATCTTCTAGGATGATGTTGGGCTAAAATTAAATACATGTCAAAATATTTGCATGTCAAAATTTATTGAGCTTCTCCACCAGAGTAGTGTTTCATGTTGTGCATTGGAACTAGTATAACATATTATCAATTGGTTTCTACAATATTCAGAATTGTGAAAAAAGTGTGATGCTTGTGGGTTCTGGAAGCCCGGAACATCAATGTCAAGAGTGTCATAGAGATGAAGCTAGAAAGAGGTTTCATGCCCTGTTGTTCATTGCCCTTTTTCCTTTTTGGATTTCTTATCTATTATGTGATGGGGAATGGTGATTTGGTGCGATTGAAATCAAGCTTATATTATATTTTCTGAATAGTCCATATTCTCTGGTATTTTGTTTCAATAAATTAGCAATCTTTGTGATCATGATCTCAGCCATTACATGTGAAATAATATACTTGCTGCTAATCCTTTGCTCTAAAGTGTTCAGAACTGAGATGTGTTGGAGAATAGTAAAGCAGGAAGCATTACTATCATCCTCTTTCTTCATCAGAACTGATGAAGAAATTATATTGTTATGCTTTTGTTTAATGCTTTTAATGGATGTCGCTTGTTGCATCTGCCTGGCCGATATATAAGCAATGATGTTTTTGTTGAACTAACATGTTTACGTTACATCATACAATAGCAAACCAAATAGTGTGAATGATTACATTGTCGTAACAATGGCAAACCAAACAAAATATGTAATCTGATACAATGGTATCAATTGCCATGAGAACCATTTCCATTAACGTTTACGTTTGCAACCAAACACCACCTAAATTGTTATTCTTGTGTACCCGTCTGTCAGACTGTGACTATGTTAGTCTAACAGCTGCCCATATTGTGGGCTTGTGGCGAACATCACCTGATCCGATTTGCATCTCCCTGTTTCCGCAAGCTCGGAAGACTACCAATGGCGAACACAACGCTCTCCTCCTTGCTCTTCCTCTCGCTGGCATCGGCTCTTTTCCTCCTCACCCTCCTCCGAATCCTCAGGAGCAAGAAGCAGCAGGTAGCATAGGGGATAAAAGCACTACACCTAGAAATAGGAATCAACAAGAGAAAAACTTTGTTAGAAATTAGCCCTTTCCTGATTGGTATCAGGGCTGGGAAGAATGGTTGGGATAACAAACAACCATCAAGTTTGTACTTTGGATACCCCTATAACCATCAAAGATCGTTGAAGTGGCTAATTCCTCTAAATAGGAGGCGTTGAGAACAAAGAAATTCTTGGAGCTATCGTTTTCCTCTAGCATTAATAGAATTCATTGGTGTTAAGAAAAACCTCTTGTGGGAAGGTTGGCTAGAGATTTCTTGGAAAAATACCAGCCCCTTTCGGTCCATCTTCATTCAGTTAGTTCAGTCCAGGTTCAGAGTTTCAGAGTTTTCAGAGCTTTAGTAGCTAGCTTTATTATTCTTGGCCAATAACAGAATGCCAGAATCGCGCTTTGTTCGCGGTGCGGCAAGTCACGTAGTCGTCGTGTCCTTCTTTCTCGTTGAGTCATAGCTGAAGCTATCATGCTCCACTCGTTCGGTCGTGGGATGGCGCGGCTTTGTAGGGAGGAGTGGCGCGCATGGCGCCGAGTCCTGGGCGGTTACGAACTACCCTCTGCATTGTATATTTACTTCATCAATCGAGTCCAAAAAGCTGCGAAGTTGCGGCACCAAAAATTCTCTTGTGTTCGTGTGCGTTTCACTGCTCGTGGTGTGATTGATTCTGTCTCCGGCGAGGGGCGCCGGCAGGATCGACTACATTTGGTATCAGAGCCCGCGAGTGAAGGGCCTGAGGCGCTGTCATGGTATCACCGAGGGGCCGAGGTCGCTCACCACCGTCGGCAGGCATGAAGGAGAAGGGGAGCAGTTCTGGCAAAACTCTGTCGCGGTCGCCATCTCCAAACCGTTCACCGACGCGCCGTTCGCGGATGCGCGGCGGTCGCCGTTCGCAAACGCGACACCCAAGGGAGGCCGTCGTCGAGCGTGTCGTTCGGGAGTCTAGCGGCTCCGGCAACTGGCCGTAGCTCACGAAGACGAACTACGACTCGTGGTCATTGCTGATGAAGCTGAAGCTGCAGTCTCGCTATCTCTGGGATGCAATAGAGAACAAGGACGTCGACTTCCACGACGATCGTTCCGCGCTGGAGGCAATCTGCTCCGGCGTGCCCTAGGAGATGGTGCCGACATTGGCGACCAAGCCATCGGCCAAGGAGGCGTGGGAGGCAATCCGGACGATGCGCATCGGAGACGATCGGGTACGGAAGTCGACGGCGCAAAGCCTCCGGGCGGAGTACGAGCAGATCACGTTCTGTGATGGTGAGTCCGTCGAAGATTTCGCCCTACGCCTGTCTAACCTTGTGCAGCGATTGGCGATCCTAGGGGATCCAGAGCCGGAACCTAAGGTGGTCGCTAAATACCTCTGTGTCGCCCGACCGAGGTACAGGCAGCTCGTCATCTCCATCGAGACGCTCCTCGACATCAACGAGCTCTCGATCGAGGAAGTCACGGGGAGACTCAAGGCGGCGGATGATGGGCACGACCTCGGAGGAGGTGCGAGCTCTTCCACGGCGTGCCTCAACCACACGGAGGACGAGCTGGTGGAGCGGGTGGTGTCCCGGCTCCAAGTATCTGGCGGAGGCGGGTCCGGTGGCGGACGCCCTTCAGTGGCCAACCAGAGACGCGGTCGCGGCGGTGGTTCATCCCGAGGCGGGGGGAGCAATGGTGGCTCCAAGCCACCCACCAACGGCAACGGGAAGAAGAAGAAGAAGCTCGTCGGCGACGAGTGCGCCTATTGTGGCAAAACGGGCCACTGGGCACGCGAGTGCCGCAAGAAGAAGCGGGACGAACAGGCGCACGCGGCCGAGGCAGAAACTGAGGGTACGCTGCTGATGGGGATCATATCAATCTCCGACGACGTGGCACCCACGCGGGCTCAGGCGGAGCCAGTCACTGCGCAGAAGGATGTGGTTTGCATCCATGGTGGAGGCGTGAGCACACGCTAAGTCTTCACTGATGAGGCGGCGAACGCAGTGAACTCCACGGCACTCGTGGCATTGGCGACTCCGGCGGCGAGTGAAGAGGTACATATCTGGGAGGACAAACTTTTTTTCCAACTCGGGGAGAAGGGCCGCGACGGGTGCACGCGTTGGATCCTCGACACGGGCGCCACGAATCACATGACTGGGGTGCGGTCTGCCTTCTCCAACCTCGACATGGGAGTGCATGGCACTGTTCGCTTTGGGGATGGGTCCGTCGTCGACATACAAGGGCGCGGCACAATCCTGTTTAGCTGCAAGAACGGTGAGTACCAGAAGCTGGAAGGGGTATACCTCATCCCCAAGCTCACGGCCAACATCATCAGCCTAGGCCAGTTGGATGAGGACCGGTACAAGATTCTGATCGAGGAGGGGCTCCTACGCATCTGGGATCTGCGCCGGCGTCTCTTGGCGAGGGTGCAGCGGGCGGAGAACCGGCTGTACACACTCGACCTCAACGTCAGCACGCCGGTGTGCCTCGCGGCGCATGCGGACGATGTCGCCTGGAAGTGGCACACGAGGTATGGCCATCTTGGTTTCCATGGGCTTAAGTTGCTGTCGAGGAAGGAGATGGTTCGGGGTCTCCCTGCCATTGATCATGTGGAGCAGGTGTGCGAGAGTTGTCTCGCTGGGAAGCAACGTCGACAACCATTCCCGGCGGCGAGTAAATTCCGTGCGACTCGCTCACTCGAGCTCGTGCACGCGGACTTATGCGGTCCGATCACGCCATCGACCCCGGGTGGCAAGCGCTTGTTCCTCCTCGTCGTTGATGACAAGAGCCGGTATATGTGGATGGTCCTGCTGGCATCCAAAGATCAGGCCGCGACGGCGATCACCCAGCTGCAGGCCCGTCTGGAGGTGGAAGCCAGAGAGAAGCTTGGCACGCTACGCACCGATTGCGGCGGCGAGTTCACAGCGCAGGCCTTCGCCAACCACTGCGCCGACCATGGAGTGCAGCGTCACTTCACCGCGCCGTACATGCCTCAGCAAAACGGCGTGGTGGAGCGACGCAACCAAACCGTGCTGGGGATGGCCCGCAGCATGATGAAGGCGATGAACATGCCCGGATGGCTCTGGGGTGAGGCGGTCAGCACTGCCATCTTCATTCTGAACCGGTCGCCAACACGGAGCGTGGAGGGAATGACGCCCTACGAGGTTTGGTATGGATCTAAACCAGCTGTGCATTTTTTCGCACTTTCGGTTGCGTTGCCCATGTGAAGGTCGCCGGCGGACACTAGCGGAAGCTGGACGATCGTAACACTCCCATGGTGTTCATTGGCTACGAGCCCGGCTCAAAGGCGTACAGGTTCTTCAACCCAAACACGGAGCGCGTTCATATATCGCGTGATGCAGTGTTCGAAGAAGGAAGAGCCTGGAGTTGGGATGGTGCCTCGGCAGACATGCCGGACACAGCTCAGGGGGAGCCATTCACCGTCGAGTATGTGACGCTGTCCGTTCCAAGCAATGGACATGCGCCACAGGCAACGCCACAAACGTCACCAGGACCCTCTACTCCAGCCATGGGTCCTGCTGTGACGCCTACACCAAGAACTCCAACTGGGGTAAAGTTCGTGTCGCCTCCTTCGGGGGAGCTGCAGCTGGACGACGACCACGACGATGCACCACTACGTTTTCGAACGCTGGAAAACATCCTCGAGACAGCACCTGCCAATGGCGAGGCGGATGGGGAGCAGGCAGCGGGTTTGCTCCTTGCCATCGACGACGAGCCTACTACCTTTGATGAGGCTCGCGGGGATGAAGAATGGCGGAAGGCCATGCTCGACGAGCTTTCGTCCATCGAGCAGAACAACACATGGACACTTGTCGATCTCCCACAAGGGCACCATGCAATCGGGCTCAAGTGGGTGTTCAAGATCAAGCGCGACGAACTGGGTGCCATCGTCAAGTATAAAGCACGCTTGGTGGCAAAGGGGTATGTCCAGAAGGCCGGCATTGATTTTGACGAAGTGTTCGCGCCGGTGGCAAGGATGGAGTCAGTGAAAATGCTCCTCGCTGTCACTGCACAGGAAGGCTGGTTTGTCCATCATATGGATGTAAAGTCGGCTTTTCTCAACGGTGATCTCGCCGAGGAGGTGTATGTGAACCAGCAGCCCGGTTTCATCGTGGCTGGACATGAGAGGAAGGTGCTGCGCCTGAAGAAAGCTCTCTATGGACTCCGTCAGGCTCCCAGGGCGTGGAACCAGAAGCTGGACGCCAGCCTGCGTGATCTTGGCTTCGTGCGGTGCACCAGTGAACACGGCATGTACACCCGTGGCAAGGGGCCTTCACGGGTGGTCGTTGGAGTTTACGTTGATGATCTGATAATTACCGGAGCCAAGGAGGGAGGGGTCGAAGCATTCAAGGTGGAGATGCAGCGCCTTTTCAGAATGAGTGACCTCGGGTTGCTGTCCTACTACTTGGGCATCGAGGTGAGGCAAACCAAGGCTGCTATCACTCTCGGGCAAGCGGCATATGCACGCAGGCTGCTGCAGAAGGCAAACATGGCTGGGTGTAATCCCTGCCATACTCCAATGGAAGCACGTCTAAAGCTTTCGAAGGCTGGAACGACGGCATTGGTGGATGCCATAGAGTACCGCAGTTTGGTGGGAAGCCTCAGGTATTTGGTTCACACTCGACCAGACATATCATTCGCGGTTGGGTTCGTGAGTCGCTTTATGGAGAAGCCTAGGCAGGAGCACATGGCGGCGGTGAAGCATCTGCTCCGCTACATTGCTGGAACAATTGAGTTCAGGATGATCTACCCCAAGCTGTCAGGCAGTGATAATATCTGGATCGGCTACAGTGATAGTGATTTGGGGGGAGATACTGATGACAGGAAAAGCACGATGGGCATCATCTTCTTCCGGGGGCAGAAGGCGGTGGCCTGGCAGTCCCAAAAGCAAATGGTGGTGGCGCTCTCATCATGTGACGCGGAGTACATCGCAGGCGCTGGAGCAGCATGTCAGGCGGTGTGGCTCACGAGGCTGCTGAAGGATGTCACCGGCGACGATCCTCAGACGCCTCAACTGAAGATGGACAACATGTCTGCAATCGCACTCAGCAAGAATCCCGTGCTGCATGATCGAAGCAAGCATATTGATACGAAATTTCACTTTATTCGAGAATGCATAGACAAAGGCAGCATCTTGCTGGAGTATGCGAGCTCTCAAGAGCAGCTCGCTGATCTGATGACGAAGGCTCTAGGGCGATCAAGGTTCTGTGAGCTTCGGGAGAAGATTGGCGTCCTTAACCTAGGCTGAAGGGGGAGATTGTTAGCTTCATTCAGTTAGTTCAGTTCAGGTTCAGAGTTTCAGAGTTTTCAGAGCTTTAGTAGCTAGCTTTATTATTCTTGGCCAATAACAGAATGCCAGAATCGCGCTTTGTTCGCGGTGCGGCAAGTCACGTAGTCGTCGTGTCCTTCTTTCTCGTTGAGTCGTAGCTGAAGCTATCGTGCTCCACTCGTCTGGTCGTGGGATGGCGCGGCCTTGTAGGGAGGAGTGGCGCGCATGGCGCCGAGTCCTGGGCGATTACGAACTGCCCTCTGCGTTGTATATTTACTTCATCAATCGAGTCCAAAAAGCTGCGAAGTTGCGGCACCAAAAATTCTCTTGTGTTCGTGTGCGTTTCACTGCTCGTGGTGTGATTGATTCTGTCTCCGGCGAGGGGCGCCGGCAGGATCGACTACACAGCAGCAGCAGCGCCGCCTCCGCCTCCCGCCCAGCCCGCCGTCCCTCCCCGTCATCGGCCACCTCCACCTCTTCAAGAAGCCGCTCCACCGCGCGCTGTCCGGCCTCGCGGCGGCGCACGGCCCGGTGCTCCTTCTCCGCTTCGGCTCCCGCGCCGTGCTCAACGTCACCGACCCCGCCATCGCCGAGGAGTGCCTGACCGGCCACGACGTCACCTTCGCCAACCGCCCCCAGCTCCCCTCCGCTCACCACCTCTCCAATGGCTACACGGTGTGTACTACCACCCTGTTTATGAGTAAAAGAAACAAAACAGAGTACTAGTCTATGATGCCTGTTTGTTAGGAGTAATTTATAGTTTTTACGAGCAGGGTTATCATGTATGGTTAGTATATTCTTGCAATTAGTAAAACATTAGCAGATTAATTATTTATTTTCACTCAGATTTCTCTGCTCCATCACTCCATCAGAGGCATTCCCGTCACAGCCGTAGTGAGCAAAAGAAATTAATCCAATTAATATCTAAAATTGAGAGATCTGTACAGTCTGCTCACCAGGCAGAGCGCTCTGATGACCTTGTCGCTGTACGCCTCCTGCTCCAACGCCTGCATCTCAAGCAGGTCGCCGACCATCGTCCTCACCTCAGTCGCGGAGGCGGCGGCGGTGGCGCGGTGCTCGTCGATGAGCCTCTGCGCCTACGCGTTGCGCTCCCTGGATAGCCTCACCGCCCGCCGCTTGGCGCCGCCGATGTCCACGAGACCAAGCAACGGCACGAAGTCCTGCAGGTTCGACGCGCCGTGCATCGCGAAGTACTCGCGCACCATCTCCCTGAACCGCGCCGCATCCTCGGTCTCTGCCTCCGCATCGCCCTCGCCGCCGTAGTACCGCTTCCCGGCGACCATCTGCGCCACGACGTTCAGCCCGAGCTCGAACGCCCGCGCCTTCACGTCCGCGCGCGCGGGCTCGGAGGACCCGGCCGCCACGGCGGCCAGGTAGAGCCCCGCGCCATGTGCCGGACCTCGCCCGCGCGGACGTCGGCGGCGCGTAGGAGGCGGTGTGCCGAGAACACCTCGACGGTGGCAATGCGGCGGAGGTTGCGCCAGTTGGGCCCGTAGCTGGAGGACCCCAGCGTGGTGTAGGCTACACACAAGATGGGTACATGTTAGGAAAATAAATTGTTGGCTGCAATACAGATAACTTTACATGTAAGTTTGTCGGTAAAGAATTCACGTGTCAATTGGTACTTAGACCAGTGTTGTTTTCCCGGGCAAATAGTGATATTCCAGATGGCCTTGATCAGTAGCTGTTCACACAAATTAAGCTGCATTATATGTGCTGGAATAACCATATAGTTAACATATTTCAGTAACAGCCAATCCACATTTGTCTTTGTGATAATTGATTAGTATATCTCTGAGATTGAGAAACGGCGTAGTGGACAGATCTTTTCATATAGAAATCCACATGTAGTGAACATACCTGTTCATATAGAAATGCAGGGCTGTCACTCCAAGGACAGCGCAATTTAGGCGTGGTGTAACCCATGTGAAAACCATGTGCTTGCTTACCTTGTATTTTTCAGTTAGTTGTTTTCTGCTGCACAAAAATATATTCACATTTCGCCTTTTCGAAGCAATTTTGGCTGAAGTGTACGAGAGCCACTTCTAATTTAAAGTTTTTAATTTTGCAATGTACGAGAAAGAATCCATTAAAAGATTACCCAAAAAATTGAGAGTACCAACTATACCTTAGGGGATGGTTTGCAGGAAAGAGCTTACGTCTCATGCATACGACTAGAGAAGTGCTATACGTACGATTCATGTACGATTCATGCATACGACTAGCGTACGTCTCACCTCATCAGACTAATCACGTTGCTTGGATTATTTGAGCGACGTTGCATCAAAATCAAACTATGGTGATGAACTGAGTAAGAGTTAATTTGGATACGCTGCAGAAGTACGTGAATTTTTACATTTAGAAGATATGATTTCCTTTTGTTTTGTCATTTCCTTTTTTCGAACTGAAGGAAGCATTAGGAATCTCACTGTCATGCTAAAAAATTTATAAGTAATTTCAAACTAATTTATACATTAAACTAATCAGCCAAGGTAAATAAATCGAAAATTTGAATATACAGTACCAAATAAACTAATACAATAAATATTTATAATAAATACAATAAATAAATACTTAGTCCTCACCATGAAGAAAACTACCACGGAAAAGAAAATCTATTGAAGCTTCAACTTCACTCCCACGAGCAGTTCAACTGGGATCTAAGCCAAAAAGATCACCTCCTTCGAGATCTTTTTTAACTGAGGTTGATGATTATTGCAAAGTGAATATATGGAATACTTCGCAAACCACACAACAAAAATGCAAGTGCACAGGAATACAAAGGATGGCTATAATATAGGGTTTCATTTGCAAAGACAGCATGTAGCAAATATTTAAGAATTGTAAAACAGTTGAATAATTAATCAACAATATTAATCAACACTGAACAACACTTCAATGCTGCACAGGCCCAACCATCTCTGAACAACCAATCTCGATTGCTCAGATCTAAACTCCATAACATGAGTTAACAAATTGTCATCAATTTATTATCATTATTTAGTATAGGCTAATCACGAAAAAATTGCTAGGCTCGCTCATAACCGTGAGCACGACTATTCAATTAGTTTTACTCTGACGAAAGGTGTACAAATTTACCCACAATACACAATCTCAACATCATGTCAACCATGCATTGTGATACCGAAAAATATCCGAATAGAGATTATGACAAGACCCTTCGCGTAACACGTCTAACAGAATGATCACCCGCCAAGTCTCCAGTAGAGGTGGCCAAACCTTTAGGCTAGTTCCCTTGGCTCCAACAATATGGACTTATTGACACACCAATTATAAATGTGGATTTATTGACACTACCACCTATCAACTACATACCATGGTCTCCTCCGGGACATGCTACACTACGGTTCAAGTTGTTACCGATCTTTGGTTTGTGGTTAGTACGGTAAATGTTTCATAACAGTAGCTCGCAAACCGGTCTTTAATTGTCATGAGCACCACCAACACAACCATGTGCTCACAACCCACCATTAGTCAAGTTTTAGTTCGAATATTATTAACCAATCACGATCGACCATCATGAGCTACCAATAATTAACTATCATTAAGTAACAGGAAAGCATTAGTTATCCCAATAATGTGCTAATATTTCTAAGAATGGCTAAACAATTATACTAATATCTAGTTGAACCAATATATAAAATTCAACTAGTCAAATTAGAACCTAAAGTATCAATAAATAGGATAATCAATGCAAATTGGCCATAACAAAGCAATATGTTCACACCCCTCGATGACATTCAAAATAAATGCACATTTGAAATAAATAGAGAATTTAAGTATATGATCAATATGTTCAAAGGGATTGTTTGGGATCTGTGTGACTTGGCTTGAAACCAAATGCCTTCAATATGTCTTTTGGAACTTCTTCAACGAACGAACGATCCTCCGAAACAACGGAAAACTAAACATAGAACACAAAACAAGGAAAAACAGTAATAAAAACCAAATAAACATACAATTAAAGTTTATTAACGGTAGAGCTTGAATTTGGATGAATTTAAAATGAATTATGAGACTTGAACAACCTCATTTCGAGTTCGTATGAATTAATTATGAATTAATAAAGTTTTAATAAATTAAAACATATGAAGAAAACCACTATATGATTTATTGCATCATGTTAAATTATTTTAGAACAAGAAAATAATGTTTATGATGTCGACCTAGAGAGAGGACTAGTCGGTGACGGTGAGACCCACTTGTCAAAGAGAGCATGAAGGCTTGGGTCTACCTAGACCAAGTCCATAGAGGTGGTCTAAGAGTCCACAAGAGATGGATGGCTAGGATTGGTTTGATCGGATTTGACCAAGATCCAACGGTTCGATCGAATCCGATCTAAGGTCTTGGATGGATGCCACATGGCAACGACTAGCAGCTGCGAAGGACGAGGTGTTGACGTGGCGCTTAGGTGACATCGACGTGGACACACACGTGGCAGGCCACATCATCACCGAGCGACGGCGGCGAGGATGTAAGCGACGGCAAACGGTGACGCTCCAACGTAAACGGAGGACACTAACAGAGAGAGGACAATGATGCGACTCTTACCCGCACTTATGCGACAATGGACGGCGAAGGAGACGGCGGTGGCGATCTTAAAGCGACGCGAGATCGGGTCAACCGCGGTGACGGCCTTCCGACTATCTTTTGGCGGACGAGAACCACCTACTGGGTTTCGTCTCCTATCAACGGTCCCGACAATGGCGCAGAGCGGTGGTGACCGAGGCAGCTGCTAAGGGTGGCTAGAGTGGTTGTCTGTGATGAGAAGATGGAAATCGCGGGGAGAATGCTTGGGCATGGGAAAAAAAGGTGAAAAAGAAAGAGGAGGTCCGGGGCATGCTATTTATAGGCAAAGGAAAGGGAGTCCAGGCCAAGAACAGATGGATTTGGCGGCGGAGAATAAGGCCAAGAACAGGCCAAAGAACACTCAAAATATTTAATAAAATTTTATCTAGCTTGATTTGATGTTCAAATATTCATATATTTTTATTCAAACACTTTCTTTAATTATTCAATAAATTCTAGAAATTTTTTCATAATAATTTATATTTAAGGAATTTTAGGGTGTGACACTCCCCAACTTGGAGATTCCACTGTGTTTCAGCGAAATTTTACCAACTTTTTTTGACCGTTTTGTCTCATGTTCAAATTGTTGCTAAGAACTAAGCACTAGGATGAGTTTTTAAACTTCTCCTCTACGAAACGAGGTGGCATATTAACACATGATTAATTAAGTATTAAAAATAAATTAATATAATTTTTTCAAGCAACTTTCGTGTAATTTATTTTAAAAAACATCGTTTAGCAATTCGAGAAACATGTGCGCGTGAAAAGGTTGGAAACATGGAGAAAAGAACACAGCCTAATTCTCCCTATGGGACTTCTGTCAAATTGATGCAACCATTGAAGTTACGTTTTCATACTTGAAGTTACATTTTCATACTGATATCATAGTGTTTACATTCCGGAACAAACCAAGCATAATAAAAGCTGCTAAACGCAATTCAATTCACAATTCAATTAAATATTTCATAATCAGCTACATTCTAGAGGTGACTGTAATTCAATTCACATACAAGCACATTACGCTGTTCAAGTCATAATTAAATGAGTAAATTCCATACGGATCTAATTAATTGACCTCTGCTGCAACAGTCCATCTTGCAGACTGGAACGGACACATCGTCGAGCACCATCGAGTGGGGCATGGCGCTGCTGCTCAACCACCTCGCGGCAATGGCGAAGGCCAGGGCGGAGATCGACGGTGTCGTCGGCATGGGCCGTGTCGTGGAGGAGGTCGACCTGCCCAACCTCCCCTACCTCCAGTGCATCGTCACGGAGACCCTCCGCCTCTACCCCGTCGCCCGCTGCTCGCCCCGCACGAGTCCTTCACCGATTGCTCCGTCTCCTTCGCCGGCGACGGCCGCTCGGCGTCCCGGCGGGCACCATGCTGCTGGTGAACGTGCACGCCATGCACCGGGACGCGCACGTGTGGGGGCCGGATCCGGAGGGTTCTGGCCGGAGAGGTTCGAGGGCGGGAGGAGCGAGGGGAAGTGGATGCTCCCGTTCGGGATGGGCCGGCGGCGGTGCCCGGCGAGGGCCTCGCCGTGAAAGTCCTCTGTAACGACCCATCACATGTCTGATATTTGTGGGCCATCACAACGAAGTCAAGCCTAAAAAGAGTCCGACAAATATATATTATCACATATTTTTAGATGTGCATAAAACTCGAGCCCGTCGCGATGATACCTATCGTGACGGGCTCAATTCATGGCTCGACAAAGATAACCAATGTTATTTTTGTCGGGTCCCAATGAAAGCCATCACTGATGTTTGTCATCGGTGATGGGCTCAAACTGATAGCCCGATTGAGATAACAATTAGGCCCGTCACCGATGAGTGTCATCTGTGACGGGCTATTACTTAGGCCCGATAAAGGTAACTGAAATATCCGTCACAGTTGTTTGTTCATTGGCCGTTACAGATATTTATTGCAGGCTATAAATACCCCTATCACTTATTGTATTGGTTATCTCACTGTTCATTGTTTTGGTGAGAGGAGAAAGGGGGCGAATATTTATCTCTTTTTTCCATCAAAATCAAAAAGTGCAAAAGCAATTAAAAATAATAGTCGT
Organism: Oryza australiensis; assembly: GCA_019925245.2. NCBI lineage: Eukaryota > Viridiplantae > Streptophyta > Magnoliopsida > Poales > Poaceae > Oryza > Oryza australiensis. The sequence goes on from JAIFGZ020000193.1 coordinate 82,321, forward strand.
TTCTCATATATCTAGTAAATACTTACCTTCTAATATTTTTTTACTTTTTTTTAACTCAGCAATGGATCGAAGTTGGATGTATGGGAAAACTGTGCGACGATATAGCAAAGAGTATCGAAATGACGTGTTAAAATTTATAAACATCGCGGAGGAGGATTGGAAAAAAAGAAAGAGCCATTAGATGTGATGTCCATGTGCAGATTGCAAAAATGAGAATATGTTTGGTAGTAGAGTGGACGGACACACTCATTTGATACAATGAGGATTCTTGAAGGGCTACACATGTTGGTGAAACATGGAGAGTAAGAATCAGACAGTGGTGTAGCTGTAGACAGAAGTGGTGCACAAAATCAAGAAGATGAAGATGAACATGAAATGTTTGTACCTTCTCTATTGGGCGGTTGTCACGCCTAGAAATTCAAGAGAGAATTTCCGTAGCTAATTTGTGCAATCAATCCTTGTCCATGAATCAGCCAAGGTATACAAATCAATATTATGATATTATAGAATCCACATCTTAGAAACAGTATAAAAGATTAAAAAATGCAGCGAAAAAGAAAAGATTGACTAAACTGAAACTCTAACTCTTGCGATGGAACTCCAACACACCACAGGCAACCTTGACGTCGGACGCAAGCCTAAACCTCATCGAAACTTTCCTCTTCTGCAGCCTCTGGCTCTGGTGGGGAAAAAAGCAAAACTGAATACTACCCATTGTACTCAACAAGTTTGGAACAGAAAGTATGATGCAGGATAATTCACAAGAAAGAAATAGGGTCTCATTTGCATAAACAACAATTCAGAAATAATAATAATATTTAAAAGCAGAAAAACAGTAATAATATTAAGTAACATTAAATAAGCATTGTCCAACGTTAAACGCACGTTGCGACAGGCCCAACCATCTATCTATACTAGTCCCATCAGTCAGATTATTTAATTAAATGATACTTAGCACGGTGAATCTGGTTGATCGCCCATAACTATGGGCACGACTATTTGAATAGTTTTACTCTGATCAGAGGTGTACAACTGTATCCACAAGACACAGTCCCACGACATGTTTTCGCGTTGCGGTATACAACCACGATACCTCGGAAAGGATCTGTGACAGGACCCTTCGCATAACTCCCTCTAACCAATCGTACCACACCAAAGTTTTGTCCCCACTCCCATCAGGGCAATGGGCAGCCCCCCGCATGCTGCGGTGAATCTGAAAGCCGATCAACCCTTATAACCGGGGCCGACCCAACTCCATCACGCCCACCCTCACTGAAGGGTTACGCGGAGGCTACGCTAGCCGAAAACAAAACTTTTAACCGCGCAAACCAGGAACACTTGCAAGTAAGGGCCGATAGATCGTTACCAATTGGAGTAGAGTGCAGCGGAATAGCCAATCAGGGCAATCCGATCCAGAACAGTGTAGCCGATTCCCGGAGACAGCCGATTCGCCAATCAGCCGATTCGAGTCGTCCGGCCGCGTTCTCACGCCTCGCTCCGATGCGCCCGACCGCAGCCGATTCCACCACGGCCGATCGCTCCGATTGGCCGATCCGAAGCCGATCAACGGCGCGCAACGTAGCAGCGTCTCTACCGGTATCCACACGTCGGGGACGAACGCCGAACACCCGTGTGCTAGCACGCGATGCAAGGCTAGGGTTTGGCTCGAAAGTGGGGAGGGTTTCCATGGAGATTGATCTCGGCGACTTCTATTGCACACGATGCAATTGACGTGTCACTGCCTCTCCACCCCTCCCTCCTTTATATAGAGTTGGCCGACTAGGACTAGTGACCGATCGGGACTCTATTTTGAACCGGATCTCATCCGTATCTCATAGAGTTGGCCGCCCATACGTCGTAAGCCTATAGTACTCTATCCGATCGGATCCCTATCCGATCGAGCCGTATCCAAGTCCAACTCGAATGCCTGTTCTTATCCCCTTAAGCGTGCGACCACGTAGGTTCGGGTATACTCGGTTTCGGCTATAGTCTAACTTAGCCGATCGTCGGCTCGAGTCTAACTCAGCCGACTGTGTCACACGGCGCCTAGCAAGCACATATTGACACCATAGTATACAAGAATAATATCGGCTCGAACCTGTAATGTGTACACAAATCCCTTTGCCTCACGATACCGGTTAAGCTATAGGCAAGATGTGTGCCATCCCTTCAATAGCTTAACCATTCACTCGAACCGTATTGAATTAGCCTACGTTGATTGACTCCTCAATCAACTTAGCATGGCCATGCATTTCCATAATCCATTACCTCGAGGGGCCCAGAGATATCTCTCCAAAGGAGGGGCAAATTCTATCTTGATCACTCACATCCCACTTCATGTTTCATAGCAAACCCGAAAACTACCTTTATAACTACCCGATTACGGAATAGCGTTTGGTAGTCCCAAAGTAGGCTACTACACATGTTGGAATCCATGGTGATCTCAGGTCTAGGGACTTTGTACCAACACTACCTCGAGACCAACTAATGGCACATTAATTCTTGTAGTGTCTCATGGTGGGTCTATCCAACAATGTGTTCTTCAACACATATGTCCATGTTTATTGATTTGGTATCTCCATACCCATGATCTATGAGACATGATCATCAATCAATAAACATGCCGATCTTAGAATCATATTTGTTCCAACAATATGACATATGATCGAGGATCGTTTAGAAATAGATTCATACATATAGAGTCTCATAAATAAGTCACGTACTTATTGATCAATACAAGATGTCTATTTCATGGAACCGAATAACACTTTATTCATTTATACATAAACATTGACGTGATATCCAACATCTCCATGTTGCCTCTAGGGCATATCACTAACAATCTCTCACTTGCACTAGAGTCAATCATGTAAGTATCTAATACCCATTGCTCTTGTGTACGCCTCATGCTTCGGTGAGGGAGAGGTTTTGTCGGCGGATCGGCTATGTTGAGATCCGTGTGCACTTTGCATATCTTGACATCACCTCGTCCACTATCTCGTGGATGAGATGATATCGCCGAAGTATGTGTTTGGACTTCGATGTGACCTCGGCTCATTGGCTTACGCAATGGCTTCACTATTATCACAATAGAGAGACATTGGATCGATCGCACTAGTCATCACACCAAGCTTAGAAACGAATTTCTTGATCCAAACAGCCTCCTTTGCGGCTTCGAAGCAGCAATGTACTCGGCCTCCGTTGTAGAATCAGCAACGTATCCCGCTTGGAACTCTTCCAGCTAACTGCGCCTCCGTTCGGGCGAACACGAACCCAGCATTGCGATCTATAATCATCCTTGTCTGTTTGGAAGCTAGCATCGGTGTAACCACTTACAACGAGCTCTTCTTCACCTCCATAGACTAGGAACATATCCTTAGTTCTTCTCAAGTACTTAAGGATATTCTTTACTGGCGATCCAGTGACCTTCACTGGATCTATCTGATCTCGTAGCACTCAAAGCGTACAAGACATCGGGCGTGTACAAAGCATGGCATACATGATGGATCCAATTGCCGAAGCATATGGAACCATACCCATCTTATTCCGCTCATCATGTGTCGAGGACACGATTCTTGCTAAGATTAATGCCATGTGACATGGGCAAGAAATCTTTGTTGGAATCATGCATGTTGAACCTTTTCAACACCTTGTCAATGTATGTACTTTGGCTTAATCCAATTAGCCTCTTGGATCTATCTCTATAGATCCGAATGCTAATATGTATGCTGCCTCCCTAAGTCTTTCATGAAAAACTATTTTTCAATGAAAACTTGACGATTCTAGCATAGGGATATCATTTCCAATCAACAATATGTCATCCACATATAAGATTAGAAATACAATTGCACTCCCATCGACCTTTTGTAAACACAGGCCTCTTCTTCGTTTTTGATGAAACCAAACCCTTTGATTACTTCATCAAAACGAATATTCCAACTCCGAGATGCTTGCTTCAATCCATAAATGGATTTCGTAGCTTGCATATCTTTCAGCGATTCGGATCGACAAAACCCTAAGGTTGTATCATGTATACATCCTCGCTTAGGTTTCCATTCGGAAAGCCGTTTTGACATCCATCGCGCCATATCTCATAATCGAAATATGCAGCAATCGCTAGGATAATCCGAATAGATTTAAGCATTGCGACGGGCGAGAAGGTTTCATCATAATCAACTCCTTGAATCTGTTTAAAACCTTTCGCCACCAATCGCGCCTTATAGATGTGAACATTTCCATCCATATCGGCCTTTTTCTTAAAAACCCATTTGCACTCAATGGTTTTGACACCATCAGTGGATCAACCAAGTTCCAAACTTGATTGTCGTACATGGATTCTATTTTGGATTTCATGGCTCCAAGCCACTTGTTGGAATCGGGTCCCACCATCGCTTCCTCATAGGTCTTAGGTTCATCGTTGTCTAACAACAATATATCACGTTGTTCCACACTGTGTACTGTCGGTGCACGACGTGATCTTTCGACTACTCGTGGGGCTGGTGTATCTACAAGCGGTGGCGCAACACTTTGCTCCTCTGTTGTGGTTACGTGGTCGCCGAAACGTTTTACGGTGTTTCTTGAACTTCTTTAAGATGCACCCTGCTCCCACTAACCCTTCTTGAAAGAAACTCTTTCTCCAAGAAGACACCGTGTCGGACGACAAACACTTTGCCTTGTTCCCGATTATAAAAGTAATATCCCTCGGTTTCCTTAGGATATCCCACAAAGAAGCACTTGTCGATTTGGGTGTGAGCTTGTCGGACGTAAACGTTTTACATAAGCCTCACATCCCCAAATTTTGAGAAAAGACAAACTAGGGGTTGCCACTGTCCATATCTCATATGGTGTCTTTTCAACGACTTAGATGGAACTCTATTTAGTGTGAGCGCTGTTTCAAGAGCATATCCCCGAAGGATAACGGAAGATCACTTTGGCTCATCATCGACCGCACCATGTCCAACAAGGTGAGATTTCTCCGTTCGGACACCCCATTCCATTGTGGAGTTCTGGCGGAGTCAGCGTGGAACAATTCCACAATCTTTCGATGATTACCAAACTCTTGGCTCAAGTATTCTCCTCCACGATCGATCGTAGAAACTTGATTGTTTTCCCTAAATGATTACGTACTTCATTCTGGAATTCTTTGAACTTTTCAAAGGATTTGGACTTATGCCTCATTAAGTAGATATAACCATATCTACTAAAGTCATCGGTAAAGATAATGAAGTGCGATAACCACCTCGGCCATTGAGCTCATTGGTCCACATACATCGGTATGTACGAGTGCCAATAAGTCACTTGCTCTCTCACTATGTCCCGTGAAAGGTGCCTTTGTCATCTTACCAAGTAAACAAGACTCACATGTCTCAAATGATTCAAAATCAAAAGAGTGAAGCAATCCATCCTTATGGAGCTTCTCCATGCGTTTCTTATTTATATGGCCTAAGCGACAATGCCGGATAAACGTGGGGTTTATATCATTAGAGAGTTGCCTTTCGTATTAATGTTATAGATGGGAGGCGCTTCAAGATTCAAAACGTATAATCCATTCACCAATGGAGCATGAAAATAGAACATATCTCGAGATATATTGAACAACCATTGTTCATTGATCTAAAATCATATCCTTCCGCTTGCAAACATGAAGCGGAAATAACGTTTTGACATAGTGTTGGAACACAATAACAATTATTTAATTCCAAAACTAATCCCGAAGGTAGATGAAGTGGTAGTGCCGACATCAACCGTAGCAACGCTTGCTCCATTGCCGACGCGCAGTTCACTTCGCCCCTTCTCAATCCTCTACTTTTTCTCATTCCCTGCAACGACTTGCAAATATGAGCTACGATCCGGTATCAAATACCCAAGAGTCGTAGGTGAAGTAGCAAGATTAATGTCTATAACATTAATACCTGAAGCGAAGTCGTACTTTGCTTCTTTTGAGATCCTCCATGTACTTCTTGCAGTTCCTCTTCCAGTGGCTGTCTCCTTGCAATAGAAGCAAACGGCATCGATGTCGCCGACCCCTTCTTGCTCTTCTTTGCATTAGAGGCCTCGCGATCTCATCGGGAGTTAACTTCCTCTTGGTGCAAAGCTTCTTGACAGTGGTTTGTGCTTAGCCTTCGCATCATCATCACATGATGACCGTTTTTCTAGATACTCTCCTCACTGTCTTTAGCATCCCATGCAATTCAGCCAAGGTCCTATCCATATTGTTCATGTGATAATTCAATATGAATGGCTCGAAGCTCGGAGGGAGCGGCGGAGAATCACATCGTAGCCAACTCTTGGCTAAGGGGAAAACCTAGTTTTCCGGACTCTCAATGTAGCCAATCATCTTTATCACATGCGGTGATGGGATTCCCTCAACAAGCACACGCAAACAAGGACTTTGAGGTGTTGAACCTCTCGGCCCGAGCTTGGTTCTCAAACATGCCACGCAGTCCCCGAATAATAGTGTGAGCATCGTTGCTCTCATATTGCTTCGAAGCTCGGGGGACATTGTAGCTAGCATGAGACAAGCTTATATCTAGGGCATCATTAGTGTGCTTCTTGTAAGCTCTCCGTGCGGTTGCGGTGGCGTTATTAGGCAAATCCTTAGGATAGGGTACTTCAAGAACGTACTCCTTACGCTCTTGCTTGAGAACAATTCTCAAGTTGCGATACCAATCCATAAAGTTTGTTCCATTTAATTTTTCCTTTTTCGAGAATAGATCGCAAGTTAAAGGTGCGGGTGTAGTATTAGCCGCCATTTATTCTACAACGAAAAAGCAAAGTTTAGCACAATGTTTATGCTATGTCTTTTGTTAAACAATTTAACATAAGACTCCCATTACGTATTTTCCACCTTCCTCTAGGTTACGTATTGGGTCAAGATCCACATGTTAATTAATTTTCTAGTGAGCTTTGGCATCACTTGCTAGAAAATTAGTAACATCGGTAAGCAACTCCTTGCTAATCACATCTCTATGTGACTCTTGTTGTTGGTGTGGCATCTTCATGCCCCGGCCCCAACCTATGCCCCAAGGCCCAAAAGCTGTTTTGATAGCCTTGTTAAGTAAACCAAATATTCCTGCATGTATATGTCGACATATACCCCCTCGTGTTATGATAGAGAATGACACTCTGCTTTAGCGAGACCCACCATTGACGAGCATAACGGTGACAGTTGCAACATTTGGAAGGGCATCATTACTACTTAATTTTGCGAGGATGCTATCCTATCAAACAAACATATCACATATGAAAGCAAGAAGAATAGCAATAAATAGTATGGCCCCCTTCACATGGTGATCTCCATCTCCATGCCGGTGTAGAGGATCTCCATCTTCAACACCGTTCTTCCGAGTGCCGAATGCTTGATTTCTTCAAACTAAGCTACTACTATAGAAGCTCTAATTGAAGATTACATCGACTCGCAGGTCGTGAAAGAATATTACAAGCATTGCACGTATGAAAGAATATTACAGGGATTGCACATATGAAAGAATATTACATGCATCACATGCATCTCATACATACAATAGGGCCATACCATCTCAAAGCATTCTCTGCAAAAACAAGTTAGGCGTAGAAACGTTTTCTACTTATCGCAGAGCTACGGCATCGAGACGACCTATAAGGGGGTACGCACACGAAATTCATAGATCCAATCTATGAAATCGCTTACGGAAACCATGTCGGCATAATCATATTATGCCGTCCCGATACACTATCAAGGGAGATGGTTTGCGTAGGCGCGAGGCAGCAAACAAGATCGGACTACGAGATAGCTTCGGCATAATCACATTATACCGTTCCGATACACTATCAAGGAACGCTATCTCGAACCCAACTCAAACCAAGTTATATGGAAATTGCTTCGACGTAATCACATTACGCCGTTCCGATACACTATCAAGGAACGCAATTACCATGAACTCTCCTCAACGAGATCCAGTAAAACCGATTGATTTAATCAACCCGTGCACAAAACTTGTTCCGATCCAATCTAAAACCCGAACTAAGCAAGATTAGCTCGATACCACTTGAAGGGTTACGCGGAGGCTACGCTAGCCGAAAACAAAACTTTTAACCGCGCAAACCGGGAACACTTGCAAGTAAGGGCCGATAGATCGTTACCGATTGGAGTAGAGTGCGGCGGAATAGCCAATCGGGGCAATCCGATGCGGATCGGTGTAGCCGATTCCCGGAGACAGCCGATTCGCCAATCGCCCGATTCGAGTCGTCCGGCCGTGTTCTCACGCCTCGCTCCGATGCGCCCGACCGCGGCCGATTCCACCACGGCCGATCGCTCCGATTGCGGCCGATCCGGCCGATCAACGGCGCGCAACGTAGCGGCGCCTCTACCGGTATCCACACGTCCGGGGACGAACGCCGAACACCCGTGTGCTAGCACGCGATGCAAGGCTAGGGTTTGGCTCGAAAGTGGGGAGGGTTTCCGTGGAGATTGATCTCGGCGACTTCGTTGCACGCGATGCAATTGACGTGTCACGGCTCTCCACCCCTCCCTCCTTTATATAGAGTTGGCCGACTAGGACTAGTGGCCGATCGGACTCTATTTTTGAACCGAATCTCATCCGTATCTCATAGAGTTGGCCGCCCATACGTCGTAAGCCTATAGGACTCTATCCGATCGGATCCCTATCCGATCGAGCCGTATCCAAGTCCAACTCGAATGCCTGTTCTTATCCCCTTAAGCGTGCGACCCCGTAGGTTCAGGTATACTCGGTTTCGGCTATAGTCTAACTTAGCCGATCGTCGGCTCGAGTCTAACTCAGCCGACTGTCAACAGCGGCGCCTAGCGGCACATATTGACACCATAGTATACAAGAATAATATCGGCTCGAACCTGTAATGTGTACACAAATCCCTTTACCTCATGATACCGGTTAAGCTATAGGCAAGATGTGTGCCATCCCTTCAATAGCTTAACCATTCACTCGAACCGTATTGGATTATCCGTCGTTGATTGACTCCTCAATCAACTTAGCATGGCCATGCATTTCCATAATCCATTACCTCGAGGGCCGAGATATCTCTCCAAAGGAGGGGCAAATTCCATCTTGATCACTCACATCCCACTCCATGTTTCATAGCAAACCCGAAAACTACCTTTATAACTACCCGAGTTATGGAATAGCGTTTGGAAGTTCCAAAGTAGGCTACTACACATGTTGGAATCCATGGTGATCTCAGGTCTAAGGACTTTGTACCAACACTACCTGAGACCAACTAATGGCACATTAATTCTTGTAGTGTCTCATGGTGGGTCTATCCAACAATGTGTTCTTCAACACATATGTCCATGTTTATTGATTTGGTATCTCCATACCCATGATCTATGAGACATGATCATCAATCAATAAACATGCCGATCTTAGAATCATATTTGTTCCAACAATATGACATATGATCAGGGATCGTTTAGAAATAGATTCATACATATAGAGTCTCATAAATAAGTCACGTACTTATTGATCAATACAAGATGTCTATTTTATGGAACTAAATAACACTTTATTCATTTATACATAAACATTGACGTGATATCCAACATCTCCATGTTGCCTCTAGGGCATATCACTAACACTCACTAGGGTATGTCGGCTAGAGATAGCTACACTACGGATCCAGCCATTACCCACACTGACTTGTGGTGTACATTGTATTTCTTCTAGGGTTTCCCGAGAACCGGTCCTTAATTGTCATGAGCACCTTAACAAAATCATCAAATCATGTGCTCACAATCCACCGTTATCATATGTTAATATTATTAGTATAGATCACATACTTGACATCACCTGAATATTAATCTTCACTGTAATATTTGGATTAGTGTGATTCCCTTAAATGAGCTGACTAATCTAAGCCAGGCTAAGCATGTCCTAAACCAATATCTAGTCATATTGAGCCCAAGTTATCAACGGTAGGAGGTAATCAATTCCTATGGTTGAGTACAATAGGTATAATAGTCCCATGAAATGACATTCTAAAACATATGCAGTATTTAAGAGAAAATAAGATATTTAAATAAAATAGATACAATATGATCAATGTAAAGTATAACTTGCCTTGATCTGAAGATTGGGGAACTTCGGCGACTACTTCGAAGTAAAAGGGATTGGCGGAATTATCGGAATCTACACGACAAACAAAGCACTCAACAAAACATGCTAAAAGTCTACTGAAACAACATAAGAAACTATTTTTAATGGGTTCTTGACATTTTTCTGGATTTAATAAAATTTGAATAGACTAAAACGAAGCTCGGATTAAAAAGATATGAATTTTAGAAGTTTAATTGCTATCTTTAAACTAAGCAGAAAAACTAAATTAATTTATTGCGCAATTAAGTCCCTTGCTTAGGCAAGTAGTGCGCGCGGGTCGGTAGGGCTGACATCAGCATTGCGTCATGCTAACGCAAGCGGGCGGACGCGAGGGCTAACGTCACCACGGACGTCAGCTAGGGCTGACGCAAGCGGTGCACGGGCTCGGTCCACTGTGGACCGAGTCGGATGGGCAGCGGAGCGCGGCGTGCCACATGGCGGCAATGCAATGGCGGTGCGGGCGGCGGGATCGGGCGGCTCCGATCTACCGCATGGCGAGATCGAACGACCGAACAATGGCTACGGTTAGGGTTTGCGCGGGCGGCGACGGCCGAGCTCGACGGCGGGCGGCTGGCCGCAACGCGAGGAATGGCTGCGGACCCGGCGGCGATGCACGGGGATGGCTCGGCGACTTCCGCAATGGCTTGGGATGGTACGCGGTAGCGAGTGGGAATGGCTAGGGCACACACGGTCGGGAGGAAGAGAGGGAGAGGGCCTCACCGGAGCCAAAGATGACGATGGCGGCATGCGGCGAAATTGGGCATCGGCGTGTTAGGGCACGATTTTGAGCGGCACAAAAGGAAAAGAACGGCGGAGCTCGCGAGGACTTTATAGGGATGGTTTGGAGTCCGATTCGTGCACGATTCAGCCCCGTATTTCTTGTCGTTGCTTTCGGGATCGGAGAGAGAGAGAAAGGGATACGGCGGCGGGTTGCTTGGGCTGGCACGGGCTTGGTCTCGACCGGTGCAAGGCGCAGACGAGTGCGGAGTGGCGCGGGAGCGACGTGGGGTGGCGCGGGACAGTGCGACACGAATGGCGCGCGCGCGGCGGCCCGGTCGGGCGTGGGGCGACGATAGGTGGGCCCTACTTGTCGGTGGCCCGAGAGAAGGGGAGGGGCCCGCAAACTTCGGCGTGGAGCGGCGACGGCTCGTGGGCCTTGGCTCACGGTCGGGGAGGGAGACACGTGCGGGCGGCGGCTTGGGCGGCAGCGGCAGAAGGGAAATGGGCGGGAGCAGTACGGGCGAATAGGAAAAATTAGGAAATTAATTCGAGGGACTTAATTTAATTGCAAATAATTCATTTAATTTGTTAAAAATATTTCTAGTGCTATGAAAATTCTACTAAAAATCCAGTTAATGTATTTTGACATGTAGAATCCAAGAAAAATCCTACCATGCCATTTCCACTTTGATTGTATTTTAAAATTATTTATTGGCTACGATTAATTCCAAAATTCCAATTCTTTTTGGGGAATTATTTAAATGATTTAAAAGGGGCAAAACTCAGGGTATGACAATGGTGAAATGGTTGATGTGGATCATAATCTGCTGCAAGACATGTTACATGATGTTGTGGATCCAACCTACAACGAGAGAGATTCTATGAAGTTTAGCATGTTGGTCAGTGACTTGGAGAAGCCTCTATACGTCGGATGCAAGGCAAAACACACCAAATTGTCAACTACCTTGGAGCTAATGAAGCTGAAGGCAAATAGTGGATGGATAGACAAGAGTTTCATATAGCTTTTGGGAATTTTGAAGGCCATGCTTCCTGATGAGAACAGATTGCCCGAGACGACATATGAAGCAAAGCAAGTTTTGTGTCCCACAGAGTTAGAGGTCCGTAGAATTCATGCTTGTCTAAACGATCGCATACCGTACCACAAGCAATATGCGGACTTAGATGCTTGTCCTGTTTCCAAGGCTTCTTGATACAAGAGAATGAAAAGTGCTAACGAAGGAAAGAAGTCAAAGCGGGATGGTCCGACGAAGGTTGTGTGGTATCTACCTATCATTGATCGTTTCAAGAAAATCTTTGCCAACCCCAAGAAAGCAGAGTTAGTATGTTGGCATGCCATAGAGAGAAGGAACGATGGTATGCTAAGACACCCTGCAGATTCGATTCAATCGAGGAACATCGATCGAAGACACCTAGAATTCGCAGCCGACCCTAGAAACATGAGAATATGTTTGTGTATGGATGACATAAATCCTTTCGAAGACATGAGCGGTTCTCATAGCACTTGTCCATTTTTGATTGTAAACTATAATCTACCGCTATGGTTATGCTTTAAAAGAAAATACATTATGTTGTGCTTGTTAATCCAAGGACCGAAACAACCTGACAATGGTATTGATGTGTTCTTGGAGCATGTTATCGATGATCATGACATTCGATGGAAAGAATGTGTGGAAACTTGGGATGTGTACGGCCAGGAGAACTTCAAACTATGTGTTCTATTGTTCTGCACCATTAATGACTATCCCGCACTTGGCAATCTTTCTGAAAAAACTGTGAAAGGAAAGAAGACATGCTCCGACTATATGAACATACATGCAGTAGGTGGTTGAAGAAATCAAGAAAAATAGTTCACATGGGTCATAGGAGATGGCCCTGCTCCATTACGCATTTAGAAGAAAAAGAAACTTTTCAACGGTAAGATGAAACTTCATCCTGCACCCAAGGATTTGTCCGGAGATGAGGTCCACAACATGGTCAAGGACATAACTAATGAGTTAATAAGTTTAGGAAGAAAAGAAAATGTAGTAAGGCAATGGACAAGGGTATGTGGAAGAAAAAATCCATATTTTGGCGACTACCTTACTAGAAAGATATCGAGGTCCATCATTGCACTGATCTGATGCACGTAGAAAAGAATGTGTGTAAGAGTTTGGTTGGGCTATTGCTGAATATTCAAAGGAAGACAAAGGATAGGTTGATCGCATGCCTTGATCAACAGGAGATGAATATTCGCAGTGAACTCCTGTCTGTAATAGATGCAGAGATATGGAGAGTTTACCTCCCTCTATGTCACGCCCATAAATTCCTACCTGGAATTTCCGAAGCTAAATGTGTATTTAAATCCCTGTCCAGGACCAGCCAGGGTACACAAACGACAAATTGTATATACAGAATCCATGTCTTATAAACATATAAAAAGTCTTATAGAAATGCAGTGAAAAAGGGAATGTAACTGGCTAAACAACTAGACTTGAAGCTCGTGGCATGGCAACTCCACTTCACAGGCATCCTTGATAGCAGCGACAAACCTACTCATCGGTGAACTCATCTGCAGCTTCATCCTCCAACTCTGAGGTGGGGGAAAAGGAAGCAAGACTGAGTACATTCCACAGTACTCAGCAAGTCACACCAAAGGGAGGTATGATGTAGGATATTCCAAGGGAAGGCTAAGGTTAATTTTGCATAAGGCGAGCATTTCACACAGATTAAGTGGAAAGTAGTAAAACAGTACTTAAGTTTAATTAATCAAGATTAATCATCTCTGCTCAATGTTACACCACGTTGAGGTAGGCCCATTCCATCTAACTATTCTAATCAGTTCCATTAATCCAAATTATCCTTAAATGAGAGTAATTACGGTGAATCTGATGGACCGTCCATAACTGCGGGCATGGCAATCTGAATAGTTCTACTCTGATCAGAGGTGTATGTATGTACCCACAAGACAACCCCACAACACATTCGTGCGTCGACATGTGTCACAGCCCGATTTTCGTTCGGGATTAAAAATCATTTAATAGATCATCTCCTATAAATTAAATAAAATAAAATCAAAACAATCAAGTGAATTAAGTAAGGAAATTAAATTTCCCTTTAAAAATCAAGGCTAGAAATATTTTTGAAATATTCTCCATGCCCTAAAATACTCTTTGAAATTTTTGGTGAAATTTTGGAGCTCAGGAAATAATTTAAATAATACAAAGAGCATTAAAGTAATAATTTAAATAAATAAATTAATCATTAAATTAGCTGGATATATTTTAATTAAATACTTTGAGTGTCCATATAGTTTCAGGAATTTTCTTGGAATTATTTGAGTACTAGAAGCATTTATAAAAATTCAAAGTCCAATTAGGTGATTAATTTAATTGAAAAACAAATTAAAATTGTCCCTTTGTTCTGGGCCGGAAGAGCCCCAAAATTCAGCCTTGGCTCCCTTGCGGCCCAGCCCGGCCGACACCGCCTCTCTCTCTCTCGCCTCCTAGCGTCGGCCTAGCTCGCGGCCCGTCTCCCTAACACGCGTGCAAAGTCCGCATCGCCTCCCTCCCTCGGGCCAACGATAGGTAGGGCCCACCTGTCAAGGCCGCCTTCTTCGCGCCTGATCGGTCCGTGCCACCGGGCCATGCGTGCCGCCCACGCCCGAGCCGCGCCGCTGCACGCCGCACCGCACCGGGCCCGGCTGGGCCCAGCCACCTTCCCCGTATCACACGTCGCCTTTTTCGCACCCCGCTCCAGTCGAGTCCGTATTCAAATTCCTCTCTCCCTCTCCGAGCCCGAGATCAACGGCGAAGAATTCGGCCGTACCCCGTGCCCTATCCGGCCTCCCGAGCCCCAATAAATTCCCCCACAGCCATCGTCGTCGTTTTCATTTGTGCCGCTTGAATCCGAGCCCGTTTTAGCTTAGTGTCGCCGCTCATCGCCATCGGCTTCGTCGTCCTCGTCTCCGGTGAGCCGTCCCGTGCGCAATCCCGAACCTGCACCGCCATCCCAAGCAACTGCGCCACTCCCGCCCCATTTCCCGTGCGTCGCGCCGCCGCTCGCCGCCGTCTCCCGTGTCGCCGGTGAGCCAGCCGACCGCCGCGCGGCCATGGCCGGCGAACCGAGCTCAGGTACCGCCGCCGCCCGAAACCCTAACCCTAGCCGCGCTACGAGCCGTCCGCTCTATCGCGCGGGTAGATTGGGGCCGTCCGATCCTGCCCGCACGTCGCCACCGTCCATTTGCGCTGCCATGCCATGGATGGGCGCCACGTGTCGCCGTCGCTGCCGCCCGCGCAACCCTAACCCTAGCGCCGCTCGATCGTCCGATTGCGCGCCACCCCGACCACTCGGATGCTGCCACATGGTGCGCCCGCCCATGCACCGGTCCCCATGGACCGAGTCCATCGTGGACCCCATGGACCGCGCCGTCGCCGCACTGACGTCAGCCTTAGTCTGCTCACGTCAGCCCTCGCAGCCGTTGATGTTCAGCCCTCACAGCCGCTGACGTCAGCCCCGTTTTGCTGACATCACCCACGCCGTCTTTGCCGATGTCAACCCTAGTCTTGCTGATGTCATCCCGAGCCTTTTCTTCGTAAAAATAATTAAATATTATGTAATAAATCACTTTAATTTCCGTAATTCATTTAAATGGTCCAAAACTTCTAAAATTCATATCTAATTCATGTAAAATCCAAATTGTGCCATTCAAATTACAAAATTCATATAAAATTAAGCTCTACATGTTTGTTTACTCTTTATCTACTGTTATTTGGTTATTATTAGGGTTTTTTTCTTGTTATGTGTGCCAGCGTGTAGATTCCGCCGTTTCCGGAGTTCGCGCTCGCGAGGAAGAGTCGAGAAGTGTGTTTAAAGATGCAAGGCAAGTCACACTTCCCTTGAAGCATATTGAACCTACTTTTATAAATGTTTTATGTTTGCATATAAAATTGCATTGCTTTGCTAATTACATGAAATGATGGATTACCTATCTGCTTGTTTGAGCCTTATTTACTTGTTATCCGTCCTTTGTTAACTTTGGGTGTTAAATTGACTAGCTTTAGTCACTGATGTTGATTTTAGCTAGAATTATATGCTTAGCCATGCTTAATTACCACTATCTCACTAAATGGGGGTAATTACACTATTTATTCTAGTCTCTGATGAGCTGCAAGCTCGATACACCTGACCATGTCTTATTGGTCATATAATAGGACATAATGGTGGGCTGTGGGTGCATGGTTTTGGATTGTCGCACTGATGGCAATTAAGGATCGGTTCATGGGAAACCCTGGAAGAATTACAGCGCTTACCACAAGCAAGAATGGTCAACTGCTTGACTCGTAGTATATCTTTCCTCTGGCCAACGTACCCAAGTGAGGGTCGGCATGATGATGTTGAGTCGGCCCCGGTTTCACGGGTTGATCGGCATCCAGGTTCATCGTGGCACACGGGGGGGCTGCCCATTACCCTTAGCAGAGTGGGGGCGAAACCTTGGTGTGGTATCTTGGTTAGGGGGAGTTATGCGAAAGGTCTTGTCACGATTTCCTCCTTTGCAGTATCATGGTGGTACTTCGGGGCATGGTAACATGTGTGGAATCGTGTCTTGTGGGTAAAGTTGCGCACCTCTGATCAGAGTAAAACTATTCGAATAGCCGTGCCCGCGGCCATGGGCGATCGACCAGATTCACTATGATTAGTCTCACACTACTTGATAATTGGAATTAATGGAACTGGATAGTTCAGGTGGAATGGATATGCCTGTTCAACATGGGACAACATTGTTCAGTGGAGGATAAAATATGACTCAGCTTAATCAACTGTTTTGCTATTTTTAAACATTAAATGTTTATAAACGCATTTATGCAAAATAGCCCAAGCCACTCTTGTCTTTCCTTGCACGTCTGCATTTCTCGGTGTGGCTTGTTGAGTACGGTAGTTGTACTCAGTCTTGCGATGTTCCTCCTTTCAGAAGTGTAGTGCTTCTGAGTTGAAGATGGTGTAGAAGACGAAGGCTTAGACCCCATTGAGTTTGCCTGTCGAGTGGAGCTGAAGCCTCACTAGGGTTGTCCCTCTTTTCCGCTGCAGTCCTTTTTGGGTGTGAGGAGTAAGTGCCTCTTTAGTAAGTATTTTTATTTTACGCTTTGTTTTTATGTTTGGCTTTATGTATTAATTTGTCATTTTGTGTACCCTGGTTGATTCCTGGACAGGGATTTAATACGCAAAATAGTATGGAATTTTGGGATGAATTTCCGGGCGTGACAAGTTGGTATAAGAGTCATCTCGACTGTAGGTTGAGCCAAATGGTCACACCCTAAGGACAAGTTTGCAAAATCCTTATTTGCGAAAATATCTCTTCTATCCCTTCGGAGTCTTTGCAAAACAATTTGCAAAAATTTCTCTCCTTTCTCCTCCACCTCTTTTAGGCATCGAACGGAGGACAAACCAAGTTGCTCGTCAATCGGTAGATGTCAAGCCAAGCTCCACGCTTCAAGCGAGAAGATCAAGCCAAGCAGCCTGAGTCCACGCTTCTCGGGGATCAAGTGAAGTTTTCTCGGAGCTTACCTAAAACCCAATCCTTCCCAGAAGAGTAGTATCGGTAGTTCTTAGGTCATGTGTTGTTTGCTGTGTGCAGGTGTATGGTTTACATCAGTGGTGGGGATGTGACCATCTAGGTTTTTCGCCTAATCAACTTGAACAATAAAAGTTCACTCACATCAGATCAGTTGTAAGCGGATTAAGGTCTTGACTTTAGTTTAACCTTTCCCTTGTTCTTCTTTCTCCTTCTGCATCAGATAGTTAAAGTCAGAGGCAATGTCAGTGGATCAGAACCCCAATCGTCTCATGGGTCAGCTCAGAATAATGCTACGAGTATTCCATCCCCTAGGGATCTAACTCTAGCCCAGTTAGTGGTCAATCAGACATAGTTAACGACCATGATGATGCAGCAAATGCAACGGCAGTACAGCAGCAGCAGATGGCAAGTTCAGATGCAAGCTCAGGGTCAGTATGAAGAATAACACCAGTATGTTCCGATGCAAGCCCTGACGACTCCTGCCAGTATACCGTCAAGTTTCTAGAAGACGATGGCACCAACTCCGCCATTAGGTTGGAGGGAAACACATGGCACCTGCTATGGTTTCAATAAGCAAGGTCAGATCAAGTCAACCAGGGCGAGAATCACGGGACTAAAAGTCGCCACGGTCAAGACGTATACTAGTCAAGTCGGTAGCAGTTTATAAGTGTTTAGTCTTCAAGTACCTTTGTTTCTACATAGAAGTTTCATGGCAGTTATGTAATAAGAAGGGAATATGGTATAAATTTTGAGACATACAGTTTCTCTTCTTTTGGGATTCATCTTGAGAATTAAAAAACATGTTAACTTGTGTAACCGTCGGTGTTATAAGAAACCTAGAATTTCATTTTCCCCGTTCTTTCCAGTTTGGTTAGACTCCAATAAATGATTGCTAACCAGGGGAAGTAAATGGTCAATCAAGAAAACATGAAAGTTCAAACAACCGTAATATTCGGCATGATACGATCTTCTTAAAAGTCAGAATTAGTGGCACCTTAAAGAAATGAGAAGAATGATGAAAAATTGGTAATAACGTCATGACAGAAACGTCTGCACTCTTAATCTTGGAAGTTTCTTTGGAAAATAATAAGTGCAACAGCACCTTAGCGGTGAACATGGATCAAGAATGGTTATCCTTAGTTCAAGGTGACCGCTACAGTTCTCGAAAACCACTCTGATGTTTCCTGGAATATGACATTGGAAAATTTCCCCATCACCCTGCTCAGAAGCAAGCGGATCTAAATGTCAAGCTAGAGGATTCAGCCATCCAAGTATGATTCGGAGAAATTGTCTAGGCGAACCACCTTTACTCAAGGGTGCAAAGCAAACTGGTGAGATCAAAAGCATGAACCCCTGTTTGTTTCAACAGCAGTTCCCAATGGTTCACTAGTTTCGGTATTGTGGGAAAGCAACGTCGAAGTCTGTGTCCTATCAGTCTTCAAAGCTAGCACACGATACAAGGACCAACGGAATGAAGGAGCTCTGCCAATACCTTCATTTCAACGGAATGGTGAGGAATCAGTTCTATGGATCAAGTTGCCTATAAATCAAAGAGATTGATTACTCTTAAGAGTAGTAGCCTCGTCAGTCATAGTCGGTCGAAACCCTATCCACCTTGGTAAAGCAAGCTTGAAGTCCAATTTGGTTAACCCCGTAACCGTTTCGCTTGGAGGTTAAACCCTATGAAGCAGATTGGGTTGCAACCAAAGGAATCGGTTATGAGCTGTTAACAAAGTTACATAAATCCCATGCTATCAGGGTCGAATCTATTGCACACCCAAGCGGTCATGTCAATAGGACAGCCATAAGAAGAGACAACTCAAGACACCCGCAGTTCAAGTAAAGGTAGGACAAGAAACATTTCGAAATGCCTGTCATTTAGGTCATTAGCAGTTGAAGCGAAAGTCAGAGTCCGTGGGTTCATGGAAGTCAATTTCCAGGTTTCAAGAACAATTTCACCGATTTCGAGACAAAGTGAATTCTCAGAATACCAAAGACGCCAGTGTTATTTGTGCAGTCTAAGAAGCTTTCAATCTCTGCAGCTAGATCAGGGTTAGAGCGTTAGTAACTAGCCAGTGCAGTTTTGGGGAAGCAAAAGAACACCAAGCTTAAAAGCCATCAGGTTCTGCTGTCCAGATTTGGTTAGGATCCGTCGTGTGAGCCAGAAGAAACCGTAGAGGTTAGCAAACCAACCCAATCCCACCCTACCTTTTTTCTTTCTAGCCCCGAATCTTGGGACGAGATTCCTGTAAGAGGGTAGATTTGTCACGATCCGATTTTTGTTCGGATTAAAAATCATTTAATAAATCATCTCCTGAAATTAAATAAAATGAAAGCAAAACAATCAAGTGAATTAAGTAAGGAAATTAAATTTTTATTTAAAAATTATGGCTGGAAATATTTTTGAAATATTCTCCATGCCCTAAAATACTCTCTGAAATTTTTCGTGAAATTTTGGAGCTCCAGAATAATTTAAATAATACAAAGAGCATTAAAGTAATTATTTAAATAAATTAATTAATCATTAAATGAGCTGGAGATATTTTTATTAATACTTTGAGTGTCCATATATTTTCAGGAATTTTCTTGGAATTGTTTAGAACTGGAAGCATTTATAAAAATTCAAAGTCCATTTAGCCGATTAATTTAATTGAAAAACAAATTAAAATTCTCCCTTTGTTCCGGGCCGGATCAGCCCAAAACGCCCGCCTTTGCTCCCTTGCAGCCTAACCCGGCCGACGCCGCTCTCTCTCTCCCTCCTAGCGTCGGCCCACTCACGGCTGCTCTAACGCGCGCGCAAACTCCGCATCGCCTCCTCCCACGCCATCGGGCCACCGATAGGTGGGGCCCCCTGTCGGGGCCACCTTCCTCATGCCCGGTTTGTTCGTGCCGCCGTGCCATGCGTGTCGCTCGTGCTGCGCCACGCCGCTGTACGCCGCACCGCACCGGGCCCATGCCAGCCCAAGCCACCTTCCCTGCATCACGCGCTGCCTTTTCCGTACCTTGCGCCGGCCGAGTCCGTATCCGAACCGCCGCTGCATTTTCCTCTCTTCCTCTCCTCTCCCGAGATCAACGGCAAAGAATTAGGGCGTACCCGTGCCCTATCCTACCTCCCGAGCCCCTATAAAATCCCCCCACACGCCGCCGTCGTTTTCCTTTTGCGCCGCTTGAATTCGAGCCCGTTTTAGCCTAGCGTCGCCGCTCGCCGCTCGCCGGCCGCGTCGTCGCCCTCGTCTGCGTGAGCCGCGTCTCTCTCCCTCTTTTTCCTTCCCGAACCTGCGCCGCCATCCCGAGCCGCTGCGCTCTCCCACGCGATTTCCGTGCGTCGCGCCACCGCCCGCCGTCGTCTCCCGTGTCACCGGTGAGCCGGCCGGCCGCGCGGCCATGGCCGGCGAACCGAGCTCGGCACCGTTGCCGGCCAAAATCCTAACCCTAACCACGCTGCGAGCCGTCCGATCTACCGTGCGGGTAGATCGGGGCTGTCCGATCCGACCCGCACGTCGCCACCGTCCGTTTGCGTGCCATGCCACGGATGGGCGCCAGTGTCGCCATCGCCGCCGCCCGTGCAACCCTAACCCTAGCGCCGCCCGGTCGTCCGATCGTGCCGCCCCTACCTCGGATTTGCAATGTGGTGCGCCCGCCCATGGACCGGTTCCCGTGGACCGAGTCCATCGTGGACCTAATGGACTGCGCCGCCGCACTAACGTGCGTCCCGTAGCCCCGACGTGCGCGACGCTCGCCCTTGCCGACGTCATTCCCGATTTGCCGACATCACCCGCGCTCGTCTTTGCCGATGTCGCCCGGTCTTCTGAAATCATCCCGAGCCTTTTCCTTTGTAAAAATAATTAAATATTACGTAATAAATCACTTTAATTTCTAGAATTCATTTAAATGGTCCAAAACTTCTAAAATTCATATCTAATTCATGCGAACTCCAAAATGGGCCATTCAAATTGCAAAATTCATCTAAATTGAGATCTACATGTTTGTTTACTTTTTATGTACTGTTATTTGGTTTTTATTAGAGTTTTTCCTCGTTTTGTGTGTCGCGTGTAGATTTCGCCGTTTTCGAGTTCGCTCGCGAGGAAGAGTCCGAAGTCTTTTTGAAGATGCAAGGAAAGTCACATTTCCCTTGAAGCATATTGATCCTACTTTTATAAATGTTTTATGTTTGCAAATAAAATTGCATTGCTTTGCTAATTACATGAAATGATGGATTACCTATCTCGCTTGTTTGAGCCTTATTTACTTGTTATCCGTGCTTTGTTAACCTTGGGTGTTAAATTAACTAGCTTTAGTCACCGATATTAATTTTAGCTAGAATTATATGCTTAGTCGTGCTTAATTACCACTATCTCACTAAATAGGACAATTACACTATTTATTCTAGTATCCGATGAGCTGCAAGTTCGATACACCTAATCATGTCTTATTGGTCACAATTATCTCAACTAAAATATGACATAATGGTGGGTTGTGGGTGCATGGTTTTGGATTGTCGCACCCATGGCAATTAAGGACTGGTTCATGGGAAACCCTGGAAGAATTACAGCACGTACCACAAGCAAGAATAGGCAACTGCTTGACTCGTAGTATAGCTTTCCTCTGGTCAATGTACCCTAGTGAAGGTGGGCGTGATGGAGTTGGGTCGGCCTTGGTTTTATGGGTTGATCGGCTTCCCGATTCACCGTGGCACACGGGGGGGCTGCTCATTACCCTTAGGGGAGTGGGGGCGAAACCTTGGTGTGGTATCGCTTGGTTAGGGGAAGTTATGCGAAAGGTCTTGTCACGATATCCCCCTTTGCATTATCATGGTGATACTTCGGGGCATGGTTACATGTGTGGAATCATGTCTTGTGGGTAATATTGCTCACCTCTGATCAGAGTAAAATTATTCAAATGGTCGTGCCCGCGGTTATGGGCGATCTACCAGATTCACTATGATTATTCCTACACTACTTGATAATTGGAATTAGTGGAATTGGATAGTTCAGGTGGAATGGATGGGCCTGTTCAACGTGGGACAACGTTGTTTCGTGGAGGATAAAATATTACTCAACTTAATCAACTATTTTACTTGGTTTTAAACATTAAATGTTTATAACCGCATTTATACAAAATAGCCCAAGCCACTCTTGTCTCCCCTTGCACGTCCTGCCTTTCTCGGTGTGGCTTGTTGAGTATAGTGGTTGTACTCGGTCTTGCGATGTTCCCCTTTCGAAGTGTAGTGCTTCGAGTTGAAGATGGTGTTAGAAGACCAAAGCTCGGACCAGTTGAGTTTGCCTATGGAGTAGATGAAGCCCCGTAGGGTTGTCCCTCTTTTCGTTGCGTCCTTTTCGGGTGTGATGACTAAGTGCCGCTTCAATAAGTATTTTTATTTTACGCTTTGTTTTTACTTTTGGATCTATGGATTAATTTATCATTTTATGTACCCTGGTTGATTCCTGGAGAGGGATTTAATACGCAAAATAGTTTGGAAATTTGGGATGAATTTCCGGGCGTGACAACATGCCAGCACGACATATCAAAAGGGGGTCTGTGACAAGACCATTTGCATAACCCTCCCTGACCAAGCGACACCACACCTCTGGTTTTGCCCCTACCCCTAAATCTAGGATAGGCAGCCCCCTCTCGTGCCTAGGAGAATTCGGAAACCGCATAGACCTTTCACGGTTCATCCAAACTCCATCACGCTCACCGCTGCCTAGGTGCGTCGGACAGGAGCGAGCTACACTACAAGCCCAGCTGTTGCCCACGCTGGCTTGTGGTATGCACGATTAGTTCTTCCATGGTTTTATGCGAATCGGTCCTTAATTTGCCATGGATGCGTCTATAAAAACCGTGCACCACAGCCCACCATTTTGTCATATTTTATTTACTATCCATACTATAGTAATAATGGTCTATGACCATCATTTCATGTGACTAGCAGTATAGTTCTCCCAATAGTGAGCTAGTTGAACTAAGCGGGCTAAGCATGTCCTAGTCCAAACATCTAGTCATATTAGTTTCCAGTCAATCAATGAATTAGGATGAACAACATAGGCTGAGTATTATAGGTTCCATCTCGGTGACATTATAAAACAATGCAATTTAATAGATAAAGCGAGATAACTTTGTAAAGCAGGAACAATATGATCAATAGGTAAAATGACTTGCCTTGGTCTTACACTGGTTGAACTTCTGCGACTGCCGGAATCTAATTGAAAAACAAAGGACAACAAAAAGGGCTATATGACAATTAAACTATTTTTAGTGGATTCTAGACATTTTTATGAGTCCGCTGCAACTTAAACATACTCAAACGTAGTTCTCATGAATTTTATATGATTTTTTGAAGTTTCAGTGATTTACTAATGAAGAAAAAAAGAGAAATTATGGTTTATTGCGCAAGCGTCATCTAGGGCTGACGTCAGCCAATGGCGGGCGGTGGCGCACGGGAGACGGTGCACGGTGGACTCGGTCCACCGGCCCTAGGTATGTGGCGTACCACGTGGCGCTTGCGTGGCGCCTACGTGGTGGCCACATGCGCAGCCAAATGGGTGGCGGATGCCACGGCGGTTAGGCACGGATGGACGGCTCTGATCCATCCATGAAAGGAGGAGACGCACTTGCGAATGGTGGCGAGGCACGGCGCAACGGATGGCGACGGCGTAGGCGGCGCACGGGCCCTAATGGCACTAGTGAGCGGCGGAGATGGTGTGCGCGCTCGGTGCGACATGACCGAGAGCTAACCGCGCACAGGACTGAAAGAAAAAAGGAAGAAAATAAAAGGGGAGAGGATGGTGGCTCACTGACGACCAGAGGCAAAGAAGACGATGACGACAGAGCGAAATGGTGGCGAATTTTTGGGGAAAATGGCTGGGCGACGACCTACTAGCGGCGGCAAACACGGTGGTGGCGGCGGATAGGCACGGTGAGCGGCGGCGCAAGCGAATCGGGTGGCTGAACTTGTGAAATGCAGCGGCAGAGAGGGTTTTTCGGAGCTAGAGCATGGGAGAGCTTGGATTCGCATGATTGAGAAAAGGGAAATGTGCACCGGAGCTCGAGGAGTATTTATAGGGGTTTGAGGCGGTGCGGACGTGGCCAAGGGGCGTGGAATGACGACGGGAGCATGGCGGCGGCCGAGGAAATCGGGTTTCGGCCGTTGGCCTTTTTGCGCACGCGGCGACATGCGGGGAGAGGGGAAAGTAGGGCACGCGGTGCGGGCGAGTGGGGGAGTAGGGTGAGGCGACTGGGTAGTGCGCAGGACGGGCGGGAAACGCGCGGCATGGGGTGGCGACGTCCCGAGGAAGGTGGCGGGAGGTTGGGGATGACAGGTGGGGCCCACCTATTTGTCCCCGACCGGGCGAAGGGAAGCGGCGCGGACTTGCACGCTCGGGCCGGCCCAGCTGGGGAGGGAGGCCGTATGTGGGAGGAGAGAGAGGATTTGGGCGCGGCCCACACTGGGAAAAAAGGAGAAAAAGGAAGAAAAGGAAAATAAATAGAAAAAACCCTTTTTCTTTAGGAAATTAGTTTCGATTAGCCTAATTTAATTTTTAAAATTGCTTTTCTTGCTCTAAAAATTTTGATAAAAATCATGTTAATGAATTTTGACATGGGAAATTTAAGAAAAATCCCACCAAGCCTTTTCCAGTTATTAAATGATTTTTATTAATTATTTCTTGCGTTTGCTTTAATTTTTCGACGATCTTTTCGCAATTTCACGGGTGAATTTTAGGCTAAGGGAAAAAGCGGGCGTGACAAACCTACCCCTTTAAACGGAATCTTGACCTCGAGATTCGAAGGCGCGCGAAGAGGTGCGGGTGGGCGGCCTTCACTTATCTTCTCTTTCCCAAGTTGCCACTTCGGTTTACGGTTCTTCTCTCGCTTGTTTCGAGGATGTGAGTTGGCTTCTCGACATAAGTCAAGTCCAGTTGAATCTCGATATGGTCCGGACTTGCTTGTTCCTCGGTACTCTCAAGCACTTCTTCAACTAAGAGACATGGAACACATCATGGATACCGTCCATTGAGGAAGGGAGTTCAGACTAATAAGCGACTTCTCCTCAGCATTCCAAATTCGATATGGTCCCATGAAACATGGTGTCAACTTTCCTTTCGTCTGGAAACGGTGTACTCCCCGGAACGGAGTGACACGAAGGTACACATAGTCTTTAACTTCAAAGCTAAGATCTCGTTGACGGTTGTCGGCATAGCTTTTCCGACGAGACGGGCGTTTCGGCCTTTCCCGAACCGAATTAATCATACTTTCTCTTCAGCTTCATTTAAGACGTCAGTCCCAAACAACTAGCGTTCTCCTGTTTGATCCCAGAAGAGCAGTGTGCGACACTTTCTGCCATACAATGCTTCGAAAGGTGCCATTTGCGACGGCTCGTATGTTATTGTTCGAGAATTTGGCATATGGTAGACTCTTTTCCCAAGTTCCACCAAAATCAACCGCACAAGCTCTTAACATGTCCTCCAAAATCTGGTTAACTCTTTCAGTTTGGCCATCAGATTGAGGATGATAAGTTGTGCTGAAATTTAAGCGAGTCCCTAATTCCTCTTGCAGGTTCTGGCAGAATTTCGAGGTAAATTGACTCCCTCGATCAGACACAACCTTCTTTGGCACTCCATAAAAACACATGATCCTTGCCAGGTAAAGTTCTACTAGCTTCTTCCCAGAGTAAGTGGTGTGAACCGGAATGAAGTGAGCGACTTTCGTGAGTCGATCCACGATCACCCAAACAGAATCATGACCTATGGAAGTTCTAGGCAGACCCATGATGAAGTCCATCCCGATTTCTTCCCATTTTCACTCTGGAAAACAACCCTGTAGGTCTTTGATGTTCCGCTTTGACTCGCTGACAAACATCACACAAGCCGCCGCCATTTGCCAATATCCCGCACCAAAGAACAAGGAGCTAGGCAAGGGCAAGGTCAGTGAAAAACAACGATGGAACAATCACCTTGCCAAATGCCCAAGATCAACAAGTTTATGAAAATATTGTAAGTGTCTCACCTTAATATGTTTATTTTCTTTACATCTATCATTCTCTCGATTTATACCGAACTCACTTGTAATGTAGAAAGAGTTGGTTGCCGTGAGACAGTCCTCCCAAGAGGACTCTTCTAGACACGAGGATGGCATCCTCACTCAAGCGTTGGGCACCGACGAACATCATGGACGGACTAGGGCGTTGGCGCTACCATCCCTCGGAAATATGGATTTCCAGAATACGCGGGGTAGTACAAGAAACGGAGCCTCACGAAGGCGGAGAAAGATGCACGCTTGGCTGAGAGGATACGGGAGCAGGTCAGAGCCGAATTGAGCTTTGAGTTTGACGAGAAGCTGGGCCAGGTGGAGGCAAGGATCCGAACCGAGCAGCAAACTGCCATAGCCACCGCCGCTCCACACTGAGACAATCCAACACAAAGGCGGAGCAGTTACGCGTCAACTGAGGCGATGGAAAATCCACCACGAGTCGCAGCCGCCGTCGACCATATAACGGTAAAACTCTTGGCCACAATGCGTAATACTCTTAACAAATCCTTACATTATATAACATTCTAAAATTTTGGATGAATCTATCATAGGAACCGACTAAGTGTGT
Source organism: Oryza australiensis (assembly GCA_019925245.2). Classification (NCBI taxonomy): domain Eukaryota; kingdom Viridiplantae; phylum Streptophyta; class Magnoliopsida; order Poales; family Poaceae; genus Oryza; species Oryza australiensis. The sequence continues at coordinate 109,316 of JAIFGZ020000193.1, forward strand.
GCCAATAGTTAGGGTGATGCCGACCTTCACGGTTTCGGCGGCCAAGGGACTTGCCTTTAAGCGACCCAGATACAAGAGTGCATGGGGCGCAACTTATGGCCGGCCGGGCGAAAGTGCGGTGGACATGGTGATGAACGAATACACAAATTTGCTACTGCAAAGCATCCACCAAACGACGAGATCCTAACCCTAGGAGCTGCACGTGGAAGTTTTATCCAATGGCCCAAGGAGCTGAAATCAAGTTGACTCCGAGGTTAGCAACTGCACCGAGCACTCGGTCGTCGCCCCAACTGGCACCTGCTCCTTCAGCCCCTCAGCCTCCCTCTCATGTCCCACAAGTTGACATGGAGGCCGACTGCACGATGATCATTAATCCCCTACCGCTGAAGAAATCCAGGAAGATGCGTTCCTCTCCTCCACAGATGACTATCGAAAAATCTGCGGCAAGGGGGAGAGGAAGAGTGAAAGACAAGGCGCAACACTCGCATCTAGCTCTGAAGAAGCTAGAGATGGGCAAGAGTGTTGCTCCGACGTTATTCCAACTAGGCATGCCGTTGGTTGGAGACGACGCACTAGGAATGATAGGCGACACTTGCACGGAGCTCCACCGCTATAACATGGAGAAATCAAATTCCAGGAGGACGAACAAGGAGAGTGACATCATAGGCCATAACAATCGACAACCATTTATTGGGCCAGAAAATTATATTGTCATAGACTTTAAGGATCTGTTCGACCTCTTCAAACTACAAGCGGTGGACACAAGTCTACTTAAGTTCTACTTGTTGGTATTTCTTATGTTCACAGATAAATCCGTAAGCGCACAGATATACCATTGTAACATTTCACCCAGGGAGTATTCCAAGGGTATCGTTATTTATTTATTCTCATAGGAAGACCGTGGTCCGTAAGAGAATACTAAGGTGTCATGGATATTCATAAGCTATAGATGAAATACCTAAGTCCAAATAGGGGTAAGATAATTATGGAATAAGGTAGTGTGACACACACGAAGGGTCCTATTTTAATAATACACTAGTGCCAATGTCGGAGACTGTCCGGACCTCTCATTATACATGCAAGATGAAGTGAATCGCTTCAATTATTCATCTAACAACATAATGAAACATCCAGAGCCTCGAGAGAGAAATATTGGAGACATTGCAGGGCCTTTAGCCTGCTAGTCAACTTCAGTCTGAGATGTGTCCGTCAAACCACTCGAAGGTGGCGACCAAATGTGTTACACATTCAGGAGACATTACAAAAATGGCTAAAGATCTACAATATCTCAAATATTCCTAACTCATACTCATGTGAATCTAGCTCCCGGATGTGCGCTAGACTCACACTTTCATCTCAAGCATAGGCATTCAACGCAAACACATTAAGGATAAACGAAATGTAAAGACTTACATCAACATAATAATTACATAGGACGATCGGTCAAATAAATAAATCAAAGGACTACACAAGCTTGGCTACCCAATCACAAGCACACTGACTAGGGGTTTACCCTGTTAAGTTCAATTCCTAGAAGAAGCGAATCAGAAATCCCGCATCGTTCCCGAACTAACTCTAACCTGCAAGTAAAATGGATATTCCAGTGGCAAGTGTGAGTACATTATTTGAAACAATGTGCTGGCAAGAGCACAATCAATCCTAAGTACATGACAGCTCTACTTCAAAGGAAGGCTAATAGTAGTTTCAATTTATGGTATAAAGCAGATTTTAGCTCCCAATCAATTTGCAATATAGTTTTTTAACCAAGGCATTTTCAGCAAAACACAAATCTTTACTAACCATGGCATGGTCTCATCATATATATAAAGGTATATACTAATCCATTACTCACGTCGGGGAGCAAGGCAAATACAAAACATGAAACAATATTATTTCCAACACAATACATTTCATTTTGAATACCATTTAGGGAAACACACAAAATTATACCCATGGCACAACATCATGTCGCTCATGACCGTGAGCACGACTAATCGATTAGTTTTATAACTCTGCAGAGTTTGTACAGTTTTACCCACATGATATGAACACTCTAGTTTGTTTCGAGTTTGCAAGACTCTATCTCACTCTTTAGGTTGAGTGCGATCTAGAGGTCATAAAGAAGCCTTTATACTACTTAGTCCCTAGCCTTGCACAAGAATGATACGTGTTTCCTCCATCCTAGGTCATACTGGAATAAGACCTAGAACTGTTAAGTGGTGGGCCCATGAAATTTTCTCAGGTTTATGATCTACAGCTTAGGCAAAATTTTTCAAACAGACTGATTCAAAAATTCCAAAAAAGAACAACCGACACAAAATAAAATTCTATCCAAGTTTTTGTTTGTCTAAATTTGTCATCTTTTAGCCTCATTATGTTAGGATGCTTCAGATGCTATATGAATTTTTGGAGAGGTCCATCTAGCAAACAATCTAAGGCTTAAGCATAACCATTCTATTCTATACCGAACTACCCTAGGTTATATCGGTAAAATTTTTGAATAGTCGAGAGAGAGGAGGTCAAAGTCAACCCAATTTCATTTTTAGTGCAGACATAACATGAGGAGATGGAATCCTTATACTGTCTATCGAATTTTTAGTTTTATCAACCCATTTCAAAACCCATTCACTAGAGGCTATTTCTAACCCGATATTTTGCAAATCCGAACTAGTTCGTAGGAATAGTTTGCAAATGATTTTCAAAATTTTTCAAAGGCTCTTTGGTACGACTGGTTATGTTAATTTAGTATTTCCAAACTCCTTTTGATAAAAACACAAACTTTCAAAAGGTTTTGGTCCTATAGAGCAAGATAAGAGTTTTAAAACTTGAAATAGAGATATAGAGAAGAATAATCTCTAGAGAGGGATGAGATATAAGATTGTATATGGTTTTCGCAAATAATTTATAGCTGAGAGCGAAGCCCTCAAAATAATTTTTGAGAATCCATTCTAAACGACCAACTTAAGGGGCTCCTATAGTCGGTATTTGCTCGATACCATTTCTTGTCGGAGACTATCCGGACCTCTCATTATACTTGCAAGATGAAGTGAATCGCTTCAATTATTCATCTAACAACATAATGAAACATCCGAGCCTCGACGAGAAATATTGGAGACATTGGGCCTTTGCTTTGCCCCAGTCAACTTCACTGAGATGTGTCCATCAAACCACTCGAAGGTGACGACCAGATGTGTTACACATTCAAAAGACTGGACAAAAATGGCTAAAGATCTACAATATCTCAAATATTCCTAACTCATACTCATGTGAATCTAGCTCCCAGGATGTGCGCTAGACTCACACTTTCATCTCAAGCATAGGCATTCAACGCAAACACATTAAGGATAAACGAAATGTAAAGACTTACCTCAACATCATAATTACATAGACCGATCGGCCAAATAAATAAATCAAAGGACTACGGAAGCTTGGCTACCCAATCACAAGCACACCGACTAGGGGTTTACCCTGTTAAGTTCAATTCCTAGAAGAAACGAATCGGAAAACCCGCATCGTTCCCGAACTAAGTCTAACCTGCAAGCAAAATGGATATTCCAGTGGCAAGTGTCAGTACATTATTTGAAACAATGTGCTGGCAAAAGAGCACAATCAATCCTAAGATCCTAAGTACATGATAGCTCTATTTCAAAGGAAGGCTAATAGTAGTTTTAATTTATGGTATAAAGCAGATTTTAGCTCCCAATCAATTTGCAATATAGTTTTTTAACCAAGGCATTTTCAGCAAAACACAAATCTTTACTAACCATGGCATGTTCTCATCATATATGTAAAGGTATATACTAATCCATTACTCACGTCGGGAGCAAGGCAAATACAAAAACATGAAACAACATTATTTTCAACACAATACATTTCATTTTCAAGACCATTTAGGGAAAAACACAAAATTATACCCATGGCACAACATCATGTCGCTCATGACCGTGAACACGGCTAATCGATTAGTTTTATAACTCTGCAGAGTTTGTACAGCTTTACCCACATGATATGAACACTCTAGTTTATTTTGAGTTTGCAAGACTCAAACCACACTCTTCAGGTTGAGTACGATCTAGAGGTCATAACGAAGCCTTTAGACTAGTTAGTCCCTAGCCTTACACCAACACGATACGTGTTTCCTCCATCCTAGGTTATACTGGAATAAGACCTAAAACCGTTAAGTGATGGGCCCACACCTTAACTTAACGCCGTGATGGCGGATACGACAGGAACCCACCCACGTGGCACAATATCGTTGTATTGAACAAACTTAGTCGCCTAAACTACCCATCGTGATAAATAGGAAGTTTTTCTGGGTTATGCGAACCCATACACTTCAGCCTACCATAATGCAAGGCTAGGTGCTAAATAGATTACTCGGCTAAGGCTATCCTATACTAGCACATGTGAATGTATGGTATAAACAATGAATGACATGTAGTTCAGTTCTTAATCGACTCGGGCGAATACTCCCTTTATCGGCATACAAATACATCAATTGCATGCCACTTACCGCCCAAGTCTAAAATCATATTTTATTTAAATTTAATTTCACAAAACATTTGGGGGTTCACCTCTGGTTCAAAATGTCCAAAAATGATTTTCAAATAGAACAATATTTAATCCATAACCATGTCTTAGTTTACTACTTGAGCAAGGCTAAGCATTTGAGACTTGTAAAAGCATACATGGTATAGTCATATGAGCACGAGTTAAGTACTCTAATTATTCTTACGGTTCAAAATAGTAAGGGGATGATTTTAAAAAGGGTTCATGCAATTTTCAGGACAGACCTACCAATCTTAGTTTGAAAATGACGATACGATAAAATACGCATGCAAACTCACAAACAAAATATATTGCCCGAAAACATGGGTTCAAAGTGTTCAAAGGAGGGGAAAGAACTTGCCTTCGTCCTTAGAAATATTAGCATCTGATCCACTTCATCACCATTTATGCAATTATCTAAACAAAATACACAATATGCAATTAAACACCAAAATATGAAAAAATCCAAAATGCTCTAAAATGCATGATTTTTGTACATTGAGTAGGTACTGGTCTCTAATGATTTTAGGTGGAAGAATTTCTAATTTATCTCATCCCATTTGGGAGTTATTGATTTTCTAAATTTTATCGGTATAGGGTAGTATTTCATTAGGTAGTGTTCTAAAATATTTTTTAAAGTGATTTTTATTAGATTTAACATCTCAGGAGTGTATAGGGGTGTTTTCTAAGACTAACATATCTGGTTTCACAATTTCTAGAGTTAACATAAATTTTCTATGTATTAAACAAGTTATAACGTGTTCTAGGCCCATAAGATCCTATAAGAGTGATAGGTCCAGATCATGGTTACTTCTATATTTAGGTGAATGAAGGTAAAATTTTGGTTAGCTAAACCATTTTTATTTCATATGCTCATGGCCATTACTTCATATACTAGGAGTGCTCTAATCTAGTCTAGAGATACCTTATATTATTCCTAGAACATATCTCATCAATTAAGTGCAGCAAGTTTCTAGCGATTGAGGATAAACCTAAGGCTTATCTGATCTACCTAGTTTTAATTTGATTTATTTGGAGCTAATACTTAATTACATGTATATATACATGTATGTAATACTTAATTACCATTACTAGCACCTAGATTATCTTTATAAGGTTTACTAATATATTTGACATATGAGTGACCATGTTTTATTTTACCCTAATGGAAGTTCATTAGTTGCTGGTTTGTTCACTCAAAAAGGACTAAATATGAATTTACTATAAATTTTTAAAATTTTTTCAAGTTGTAGTGTTCTCTAAGGTATCTATTCCTTATATAAATATTAATATTTAGGTGATATTATTGTACAGTAAGCATATGTTTTTATTTTATAATTTGAAAATATGTGTGTTGGTGGTTTTACAGAGCTTGGGTTTATAAAAAGGAGTTAAGATGAATGTTAAATAAATCTCTAGTTCAGCTCACTTAAAACCCATCATTCTTTTAATAATAGTTTTAAAAGTTTTTGTTTCAAAGTAATTATATATTTTTATTTTTTCTAATTATAGAGTGTGAGTTGAGGAATCTATAGGATTAAGTTGATCCAAAAATATGTTAAATTGAATTTTTACCCATCATTCTTTTAATAATAGTTTTAAAAGTTTTTGTTCAAAGTAATTATATATTTTTATTTTTTCTAATTATAGAGTGTGAGTTGAGGAATCTATAGGATTAAGTTGATCAAAAATATGTTAAATTGAATTTTTATGTATTTTATAAGTTTGTGTAATCCCTATATGTGACTCTTCTTATTTAAATTTTTTAAATTTTTGAGACTAAATTTGTATAGTGAGGGTCAAGTTTTCTAATTGTAAATTAAAGTTCATCATTTTATGAGTTCATAGATATTTTTTCAGTCCAAAATGAGTTAAATTGGATTTTATATGGACTTTACAAGTTGTGCTAACTTTTCAGCAATTTTAAAAACGTTTTGGTCCTTTTGCACGTGCGGAAACAAATTTCATTAAGAGTCCTCGAGTTTTAGTTTATTTACAGATGGTTCCATGTCCCACATGCCATTGAATGGTATGTTTACATATTGAATCCTAGATTTGTTCAAATTTTCAAAGACTAGTCCCTAGCATTCTAACAGAGCTGTAGTAGATCGTTGTTGAGAATTTTAGCCTTGGTTTGGCGAGTTCACCGGCGGCGATTGATGGCTCGGTTGGGGTCGAGGTCAAAAGAGAAAACGAAGAGCACGTCGTTGCGGTTCCATTCCTCTACTTACCTCGGCTAGTGGAGGTCAGAGTAGTGTAGGCGGCGGCTGCCATCGGCGGGAGGTCCTGGCTAGCTGCAGCCTTCAAGATGGTGGCCGATCTCCCTCCTCGATGCGCCATCTTCCGAGGTATTTGAGGGGAAATGAAGAGGAGGCCGAGACGAAGACGATGGCGCAGTGGCTCGGCTTGGCATGGTCCAGATTGACGGCGACGGAGTTGATGTCTTAGCGGCGGTGCTCCGGAGCGCGCTCCAGGCTGGCGATGGCATGGCGGCGTTCCCGTCGATTGGCTGCACGAAATGCGATGGTGTCAAAAAGGAAAAGTTTCGGCATTGCGCGGTGAGTGTGGAACACGATAGAAATGATGAGGACGTCGGCTCGTCGGATTTTGGTGTCGTCGTCTTCCCGGCGGCCGACAGTGAAGGAGAGCTGGAAAAAGAGAGCTGGAACTCTCTCCCTTGTTTTCTTCGGCCCTAGGGTGATAAGTGAGAAGAGGCGACGTAAATGGGAGAGTTTGGGGACAAGAGAACGGCTTAGGGTGTCGACACGTCAAACACACGCGTTTGAGCACGCGGCGACAGCTCCTCCTCGCTCTCTCTTTTCTCTGGCATTTCCTGGGTGGTGGAGCGATTTGCACTTGGGTGGAGCAAGCCTGTGAGGTTGACAGTGGGTCTCAGTCGTGGTGGCCTAGACAAACAGGAGAGGTTTGGGTATAAACTCAAGTGCAAGTAATTTTAATTTTAGCTATATTTTCGAAATTATTTCTCTTTCCAAACTTTGTAGCATCTTAACTTAATGTGTGGATGATAAATTTGTGAAATTTTTAATGGAGATAGAAGATCATGCATAGATTCCATTTTTATTTGGTTTCATTCAAAAATCATTTGTAGATTTCTCCCATAAATTAAACAAAGATGGGGTAATTTGGAATTAGTTTGAATTTTTAGGAGGCCTAATCAGTGAAGAAAAATTGTAGAAAAATTATATTTATTAATGCTAATTAACCTAGTATTAACCTAGTATTTGAATAAATTATCTTACATATGCACTTATGTGCATTTTTAATTAACTTTTAAAATAGATGTCATTTTAGCCGATAAAAGATATTAATTTGTCTAGTATTCAACTGTTTTGTCCAATTTGTTTGGGGTTTCAGACCGAGCTATTAAATTGTATAAAAATTATATTTGTGTTTATCATAACCTTTTGGCACCTTCATGAATTTTTCCACGATTTTATCATGCATTTTTCCACGATTTTATCATGCATGGATTGTTCTAGAAAAGTAAGGTAACATTTCTAGGTAGAGTTGTTCCCAGTTTTGTAAATGCATCTAAATCGTCCTAAGTGTTTATATTTGGACTACCCCTAACATGAGATGATGTTATTAAATTTGATTTCAGTTACTATAGCATAGATTCCTATTTATATATACATACAAATGTTTATTTAGATTTTAAGTTAGGAGGATGCTTATAAAGGTAATTAAGGTAGATTATTTCCCATATGAGGTAGTTTATTTATTCACCTTCATGTTTGTGATACATCTTCAGATTAGTGGTCCACTTAATTTAGTGAGGCTTGTTATTAGCAATGTTGATATATTCTAAGGTGTATGGTCCCTGTGTTAACATTCCTCTAATGAGCACTAGGCCCTAATGGTTTAGTTATTTATCTAGATCCTAGTTATTATTCATGAGACCTATTATGAAATGCAAATTGAAAATCCAAATACACACAATTGACTCATGTCAAACCATGTTTTATGATAGTATGCATGCTTTCACATGAGTTTGCATTTTGTCCTAGGTTATAAAGGAAAGTTTTAATTTGTTCTCAAAAATCTTTTCCATGCAAAGGTCTAGGCTGGTCTCCACTAAGTTAAAAAGAAAATTTTTGGCTCGCAAAATTGGAAAATTTATCTTCCAATTACTTTGGCAAGAAGATATTAAGTACTAAAATTTGGGTATGTGACAGCTAGGTGGAGAATAGTTATCTAGAGTCAGGTTCATATAGTTCTAGTAAGAGTACCTTGTTTAATTAATTATTCTAGTCATGCTTAGACCAGTTCTACGGTCCCAGACTTCGGGGTACCGCCGCCCGGTGGCCCGACTCGCCACCACGAAGTGATCTCTTATCGTTTCCCTACACCATATTCGAACGTGGAGGAATACAATGGACGGACAGGGCTGTCACCACCTACCGCTTACCTCTCATCCGTGGGATATGGCCATAACCAATGTCTATGAAATAATCTGAGCACCATGCTCCATTACCATAAATGCCTCTACCTTTCATGAGCAAGATAAAGTCAAACCTATATCCTAATTGCTCATTGGATCACGTCCGTGGCAATAGAGTTACCTCGTCTAAACACAATAAGACTATGAATTAAACTAATAATGGAACTCTTATCTACTAAAGCATAAGAAGAACCACAGTAATATAAAATAGATTTAATATCTTTATTAAGTTCAAAGTAGTACAAAGGAAGAAGAGATAAAGACATACCCGAATTCCGAAGGCAACTCGGGAATCGAAGGAACTCTAAACTATTCCTAAACTCCACTAGCCTAGAGACTAAGTTAGAAATTGTAGGAACTTGTTCTTGTGGTGTGTGTTGAGTGAGATGAGCTCCCTTCCTTTTATAAGCCTCCAATGGTGGTTGTATGGCGGTACTAACCGTCGTACCCACTTAACCAACATTGTAGGCCAATGGGGAGTGACACGTCGAAGCCGGTGACGGTTGGGCTCGGGGTTGGTTCGGCCAAACCCACCTAACCGCCAATCACCACCGCCTTTCTCCCGCCATTGCCGGTGGGCCCGTAAGGCGTTCCGGGTTTTGGCCCCACTCTAAGTTGGTTTCACGGGAAGCCGACGTGGAGATCACCGATAGGATGGAGTTGTGTTTCTTTGCCACGCGAGCTTGTCTTCGCTTCATTTATTTGGTAAATGTTCCGCATCCAACTAAACTCCAAGGACGGTGAAACTTTATTAATTCTAAACCTAAATGCTGGTATCAAACGCTAATTCCCTTTTATTGCCAAGGTCTATGATGGTCAAAATCGATACTTAATGACCGTCAACAACTCCCCCAAGCTTATACTTTGCTCGTCCCTTAGCAAAGTCAAGACTTAGGCTCGGTGGATCAGGAGCTGCTACCATGTTTTAGTTCTCTAGAGTACCATGCCTACAACCAAGTATTCTGCCTTGAATTGAATAAATTGGCAATGGTAGTCTCACCCTTATTACCTTAATCCTTTATGGGTGCTTCGGCTTCACTTTGTCTTGGGCGGTTGAGAAACAGAATGGTAGATGAGAGTGCTACGTCTCTTACTCCTTGTTCCACTTTCGTCAGGAGGTTTTTAAAAGTTTTTGAAAAAGAAAAGGGAGAGTTCTTCGAATGATACTCTCGTATCACTCAAAGGTGTTTAAATTCCTTACCAAGACATTGTGCCTTCTTTTCTCCTACTTCTACTAAGTTTATGTGGAGCTCAAGGTAGGGAAAAATTATGAGGCATACTTGCAACAATTATTTTGTAAAGTCAAAAAGCAAATCCTAGTAGAACACTAATCATACAATCGGGATCAAGCTTGTGCATATGTTTATTTGGTGGAAATATGAGTGAAAAATTGGAAGAGGGAAATGGGTGGCTCTTTTTGTATGATCCTCCTCCCTATCTTTTTATTTTGGAGAACGTGGCTATGAGCACACCCTTTTTTGTGATCATGCTCAAGAAGAATTGTTCCTTCTTTTGGTAAGCATCATCAATTTTTCTAATATTTTTGTGTGCACTCTTTTTGGCTCATGTCTCTTTTGGCAGGGATATGAGGATAAAGGACCATAATAATTTTGGAGTCTTTATTCGGTGGATGCAAACTTCTAGACTAGAAGTCAGCATATGGAATGGGGTGAGATATTTTTGTGGCTAAACCTCTAGTGTAGAGGGAGAGCATTTTTTATGGTGGATATGCACAAGACTTAGACCATGAAAGCATAGAAAGATTCTAACAAGGGTCTAACTACTTGACCAAACTCAAAACTGATTGCAAGCAGCATATGTAGAGGGTATTGCATTTATCATTAGCATATGGCTCTGGTAGGAATGTCTCATCATTTGAGGAACACATTATTTTTTGATTTCTGAAAATAAATCGCCGGACTTTGGGTTCACATGGAATAAGATAATAGTTACTCTACTCTTCCATCTCATATTTCACAACAACCTAGACTTAGATCATGCACTTGCTACCCACAAGTTTTCAAATTCATGGTGATATACTTAAGCCAACAAAGTCAAAACTTGGAGAATGCGAAGTTGTAAACTAGGCATAGAAGAAAATTAAAATAGAGCAACTATTCATCCTATCCAAAGATGGGGAATTAACATTCCTACCATGCATACCTATATTATTATATTTTGCATTTTTAATTTTATAGTTTTTTTGAGTTGGAAAGAAATAAATAAAATAAAGGTTGATATGGGGTACCTCATGTGGGGTCCTCCCCCAAGCTTGTCCTTTTACTTACGGCCCGCGATAGGGATTGAACCCTTGCGACCGAAAGTTTGCCATCATGTCGGATTGGCTCTGCTGCAGATTGGAGTTGATCTCTCGGAGCTGATCAGCGGTCTGCTACTGCATTGATAGGCCTGATCCTACCACTGCTGAGTTCCTTGGACATGCGGATGAAGTTGATGAAGTTCATCTTGAATACATGCAGTCCTCATGTCCAAGTTTCCCATGTTCGGTATCTCTGCATATTCTTGGCTACGAAAACCATGTGCCGAGAACGAGCGTTGAGAACCGTACGATGGAGGCAAACCACTGGATCTTGATGACTCTGTGGCTTGTTCATGGTGCCAGCCAGGTTCGTGTGTCCATTTCACACTGCTGGCTGACTGCCATGAAGATCCTCCTGCCTCATAGTATTGCTAGGGTTGGTCCCAACGGGATGCGTACCCAGTTGGAACCCACCCCGGCTTCGGGATGTGTTGCAGAGGCGGTTGCGGTTCTTCCTCCATAGCAGCTCTTCTAGACCTGCTCCTCATGACCCTACCGATATACTACTCCCGGGCAATCTCTCTTGGACGGAGAGCAATGGTTAGCACCCGACACTTATGAAATTATATTCCAGGTTAGGAAGCGGAATTTCATTTGTATATCCAGGGAATAAAAAGATAAGGGATCCATCGGGGACATGCTTCAAAGTATGGCTCTTCACTAAATACTCTTCATATATAATTTCATGGGGCTCGGTGATGTACAAGACTTGCACATCTCCCATAGTCCCGACATGATGAGCAATGCAAGTAATTTGTGAAGTGCATTCTATGGGTCCCTTCATCTAAATTGTTCCAATCATTGTTTAATCATTGCCTTGACAAGAGAGATTTTAATTTTTTAACCATGACATATAAGATCATCAACTCATCTATTCTAACAGGTTTGACATCCTCTCTAGGAAAAAGGGTAAAGGCTAACAATTTATTTATCAACTTTAAGGTAGGATTATGAATATCATTAGCCCTTGGTTTAGTACAAAAGGATTCTCCTGATATACTTTGCTAGAAGCTATGTTTATCAAAATTTGACAACTTGGACTCCCATTCAACAGAACACTGTTGAGCAAAGCCTAGTAGGAGACTAAACTCTTTCCATGTGTAGTAGTATTCCTTCCCAAATAATCGGAAAGAAACACCACCTCCTATTTCTTTCAAGGTGCAAGGATGGTTAGAAGGCGTGAACCTTCTTCCCCACATGTGCAAGATTTTGCCATCCTATTGATTGCCAAACAAGATGAAATTTAGAATCCATACCTGTTTTGCTGAGCAAGTCTGGATCATATGCTCCCCTAGGAGCGAATATCTGGTCCTTGAGGAGGACGTACGCCTGTCTCTCTCGATTTCCTTTTAGATCGAGCTCAGTGTTGCGAATGAGAGAGGAAGAATGATGACTTCCTTCTCCTATAGATGAAATGTCTTGTGGATCATCCTGCATTGTTGGGCTATGCAGATGACCGGGGGATAGAGTTGAGCTTGAATGGCTTGAGCTCGATCCCAATCCCTAGCGCATAGCACCGAACAATTGCTTGACAATTTTCTTCATCTCGCAGCGAAAAGAACAAAGCACAAAAGAACACTCAAGACGGGTTAAGAATTAGCTCAAAATCAAGTTACCCATCCCGAGTCATTCCGTGGAGCTTGATCGCCACCACAAATCGTTCTTGTGTGACAACACACGGAGGAAACTCCGAATGCAAGCAAAATTCAGAAAATATTTTTATATGAACTTAGGATGAACACATTGAAAGAACTCGAGAGGAAAGGGAACTTGAGGGCACACTATGGCAGCTCAAGTTGGTGCCAGGAGAGCAACCTCCTCACCTTTCCTTTTATAGAGGGGTGACACCCTTGGTTTGGGCGAACCAAGGAGTGCTCCACTCTCCTCCAAACTTTGGATTCCTTATCTCCACATCATCACCCACTACACAAAAAAAGTTTGAGCACATTTGGCCCTATTGATGGTTCGGCCGAACCACCTTAGTGGGAGTTGTCCCCCATCCATGGATCCAATTCTTGCTCTCTCTAAAATTTTCAGCCTAGTGCATGTTTGATGAGTGAAATCCAAGGCTAAAGTCTTGCCATGATAAGCACAAGAATTCATCGAATATAAAAGTCCTAATTTCAAATTTTATATTTCTATGCATGAGTGGAAAAGTAAACATGCCATGCTTGATTATGCAAGAATCAAAATTAAGGGAAATAAATATGCATTTGGAAATTAAATATGGGGATACATACCGAGTTTACCTGTTGGCCAGGGCTTCTCGTTTAAAGTTCGACAAGCCGAACTCTCTCCGCGCAGTTAAATCTTCGCACCACTGGTCTCGGAGAAGTGGACGCGAGCAATTTCACTCGCCACATCTTCTTGATTTTCTTTTGTTCATCCGGTGTGGTTGAAGGATTTTTCGACCACGAAGTCCATGGGAATAAAACATCCCGCATCTTCACCGTATGTCTTCGCGATCCCGCCGGGGCAAGGACCGATGAGTCGGCCAGCTGCAGCCGCATTGGTGTTGATGCCAGCGTGGTGTAGTTCAACCGATCAAAGACCTCCTTGGGCATAAGCTAATGCTTGCTCCAAGATCGCACAAGGTGTGGTCGAATTGTTGTGTCTCGATCGGACAGTAATCGTGGGACACCCCGGATCCTTCTTCTTCCTCAGGAAGCCGGTTGAGTATAGCAGCCGCTACACTCCTCCGTCAGCTTAATAACTTTCGTGGTGGGCATCGGCCTCTTGTTGTTGAGGATGTCCTTGAGGTAGCGAGTGTACATGGGTACTTGCATCGCTTCTATCTGAGGAACTTTGATATGGATCTTCCGGATAACCTCAACAAATCGAGCAAACCGCTCATCCACGGTCGCTTCATGTTGTGATGAGGAACGACAACAGTGTGGTATCGTGGAATTCTTGTGGTACCGGAGTTCCTTCATGCACTTGGCTCGAATGTTGGATGGCTCACCCTCCTTCTCTTTTTCCTTCCCCGCATTATTAGGATATGGCGGATCACGAGTAGTTTTACCCCCTCGTGTGGTCACCACACTAACATTTTCAAGGGAAGCCTCGTGTTGACCCAGGATCTTCCCTGTCTCAGATGAAGGGATAGCAGCAGCCAGTTGAGCTAATTGAGTTTTTAACATTTTATTAAAGCTCAACTGGTTCTTAATAGCATAAGAGAAGCCTTCCATTTTAGCATTTATGCTCTCTAAAGATTTCCATTGGCCGCTAACTTCTTATAAATATTTTCGTTAATTTTAGCTTGGCCTAAGACAAGATCTTTCAAGGAGGGTTGGTTAGGATTGAAAGCATGAGAAGAGTTGTTACCTCCTTGATAGTAAGGGTGTTGTTGTTTCCACCCTTGACCACCTTGCGGACGGTAGCCGTTGTTGTTCGGGTAGCGACGTCCTCACCGGTCTCGGGATAGTTATTCCCCGAGTGCCCAGTGTTGCCGCATGTCTCGCACGTCATGCGAGCATCTACCGCCTGGACTCCTTTAGCCTTATCCTCGAACTTCTTCAGCAAGAGGTCTAGTTTGGTGGCCAGCATATCCGTCTCCTTGACGGTATGAATACTACACTTTCGGGACTGGAGACGATTATCGCTCCATCCCTGATTGGAGACCATCTTCTCAATTAAGTCGGTTGCACTCCCAACAGTTAATGAAAAGAAAGCTGCTCCCGCAGCAGCATCAATATGGTCAAGGGCCGCTGAAGTCAGCCCGTTGTAGAAGTTCTGGATAAGGAGCCAATCGTCCATAGCGTGGTGAGGGCATGCCAGAATGTACTCCTGGATCAGCTCCCATGCTTCTGGGATTTCTCATCTGATGCTTGCTGGAAACTCGAACTTTTCCCGCGAAGGGCGTTGGTCTTGCCCAATAGGAAGAATTTCGCGAAGAACTGTTGACCCCCGTTTTTGAGGACGTGATTCATTCGTGTTCATAGTACCTTATCCCTGGATCGAGTAATTTGGTACCCGAATACAGTTCTGAATTACCAGGTGCAAAGTGCACGAATAGTCTTACATCGAAATTATTACAATAATAGGCTCGAAGGTAATATCCAATACATATAGGACCTACTGGTCTGGATACAACCAAAAGCGTAAATTAGATAAGATAGCGATGGAAGGGCGGCGCATGTCGATCGCCTACAGCAACGACGGGGACTAAGACCTATTGCGCTCCATTGTCTTCATTCCTCCCGGTAGTAAGCATAGGGGTCTTCCTCATCTCCTTCATTTGGAGGTTTGTGCGTATAGCAAGGGTGAGTACCCAACGTACTCAGCAAGCCAAACACGGAATGATGCACATGATAGGGTTATTCAAAGGATGACTATGGTTTATTTGCGCAAAGCCAATTTTCACAAATCATTTCACAAACCTAATATCTAGCCAGGTCAAGTTTTAGGTCCATAGTATATTAAGTCGGCGACGGTTCTGTCCACCATCCATTGTGATCCCAAGGATAGCTTCCCGCCATCGATTCGTCATGGTTTTCTGGGTGTGTCTTCCCCCTTCTCTCAGATAGAGAAGTTGGTTTCCCAGCACATAAAATCATTATGCAATCCCACCCATCATTTTAAAATTTATGCGTCTAGCCATGGGAGAAACTTGTCAAGTCACTCATTAACCGCGAGCACGCTATTCGAATAGATTGATCGACTCACACTGCAGTGGATGTACACTTTACCCATACTTCGCGACTACTCATTGAATGAGCTTACATCCCTCTATATGGGACGGTCACGGCAAAGCCTTTCGATAACCTTACTTTGGCAGTACCCGCTCCATGAACTTAAGCCCTCATGCACTCTAGCCATCATTTCCTAGCAGTGAGAGGAGTTCTGGCGTTCCGGGGTAAGAGAAAGAATTGCTCTATCCTTAAACTTTCCATCTTCATGTCCTTTTCTTTATGTCTTCATTTCTTCATGTTGATCGCATGCCCGATCTCTGCCGAGGTACCAACCAGCGGTACACCCCCTGCCGGAAGGCCCTTAACTATCGTCCAGGCACCCACCAGTGGTGCACCCCCACCGGCAAGCCCTTACCTCAACGCCAACACCTGAACCTACTATGCAGGGATACTACCTCCGCTCGAATATTTAATTAGCTAGGTCTATACCCATTTGAGAAGTACGGTTGTACTGGTCCGTTCTAAGTTGTAGTCTCATGGCTTGGTCCTTATTTGACCAGGGACGGTACTAACCTTTCCCGGAATCCACCCAAATCCATCCATCCGCCCCAGTCTAAAAACGTTGGTTTTGCATTTTTGTTTTTCCATCAAAACCATTTTCATCATATTCAAGGCCATGTGGCGCTCATGTCTCCACATGCCGTAGCTCAACTACCTTCCCTAAGGTAGTTGCCCAAGCATAAAGCTCTTTATAAAATCATGAGTATGCATGAATCTAAGAATAGCATGGCTAAGCATTTTACCGAAGCTATCCTCCGGTTATATCACATCGAGGGTTACAAAGATCGTATCTAAGGGTAAGCAATATCAAGGCGTGGCATATCAAGCATAGGTATTTGTGTATAGCATGCATATTTGAAGTTTAAATCAACATCATTTCGCAAAATAGGATCAATATGTTCAAAGGAAAGTGTTGACTTGCCTTGCTCGCAACCTGGTTGGCTTGAGTCCTCGGTGTTCTCAACAGCTCCCTCGGACTCTATCATACGTGCGAGAAATCCAATTTGAATTCGATTAGAATTCAAATAAAATCCAACAAAATCCAATAAAAGCCAAGTAAATCGAAAAGCGGCTTCTAACACGAGGCTACAATTTTACGCAAGCTTAGTTTCGACTTTTGACAAAATAGGAGCCAGAGCAAAAGGGTTATGAGGATTTGAAGTTTGCATTGGACCCGATTTAATATGACATTATTTTAATATATTTTGATCTTAAGGAATATTACTATTGGTGAGCTCAAAGTATGATAGCGAAAAGGAATGGTTCTTTCCAATTTTATCCAAGTTTTTATTGGGCCGATAGGTTCTAGGTTTAAAGTAATTAAATTTGAAAATAATTAATCCTAAAGCTTTGACACACAACATTAAATAATTTAGATTTTAAATTTTAGGAAAACCATATGATAAAATTAGGGTTTAGTATCAATTTTTAGGTGACAATTATATTCCTAATAATTTAGAGCTACATTGGATACCTAGATTTTGGTAATCAAATGATAAAATCAAATATCAAGGTATAATAACATTCTATGGTAGGTAAGCTAAATAATATGGGTGAATTATCCGAATGGTTAAATGTAGTTTGGATTCAAGTTTTAAAATACCCTAGAATAAATATTTAGTTTTTAAATGAACTACCTCATGTTTGAAACTATATTTATTACAATAGGTGACAACATAATATTGGTTAGATAAAGGTTGACTTCCTAATAATATTTTTATTAAAAATAATATTGGTGAACTTCCTAATAACTTAAAGGTTGGATAATAATTTGTATTGATTTATAAATTATTTTCCCAAAGTAACTTATTTTAGAAAAAGAACAATCTTATATTTATCCTCGAATAACCAATTTTAGAAACCAAATTTTATTATATCACATTAGTCCTAAATTATTTCCAAAATAAATTTATATATTTTTCCTATTCTTTCATTCTGTTTTTCTTTCTTTTTACTATTTTATTATTTTCCTTTTTCTCTATTTTTCCTTTCATTTTCTTTTTCTTTCCACCCTTCTGGTTTCCTTCCGCGCTGGTTTTTACTATTTTTCTTATTTTCCTTTTTCTCTATTTTTCCTTTCATTTTCTTTTTTCTTTCCACCCTTCTGGTTTCCTTCCGCGCTGGCAAAAATAAAAAGAAAGAAAAAAAAGGCAGGGGGAGGGATTCGAACCCGCGACCTCTCTCTCCTCTCCCACATTCTTCCCCACCGTGCTACGCAGCCTTTCTCTCCCCTCTTCTTTCCTTTCATTTTATTCCCTTCTTCCAGCTAGCGCCGCGTGGGGAAGATGGGGCTCGCCCGGCGAGGGGAGGGCCGAAATAGCTAGGCTAGGGTCTTTTCACCATCTAGGGGCTACGGGAACCCATCCCAGGGCTTATCCGGACGGAGGGCGACGGGGAGGGCTAGCGACGGCGAGGCGGCTAAGGCGGCGACGGCGCGTCGTCGGCGGCACGGTTAGGGGACGGCACGGCCATGGCGAGGGCTTGGGAGCATCTATGGGACTCAGTGAAGCTAGTGAAGGTGATGGTTTGGCCGGAGAAGCAACGGAGCGCGCGGCACCGTGCGGGGTGGTGGCGACCGAACGGGTGTCTACGGCGGGGCTCGTCGGCGGCGGGCTCCGGTGGCGCGGGGTTCGGGCACTCGTAGAAAAGGTAGAGCTAGCTATGGAGCACGTGTTCGTACCTTCAATTTGGCACGGGCTCGGCTGGAGGCGGCGGGTTTCACCGAATTGCGCCGGGCGGCGGGTTGGCGAGCTCCACGGCGGCGGCGTGCAAACGGCGACGGTGGCGGCGGTTTGCAATGGCGGTGAGGTGGGAAAAGAGAGGGGCTCGGCTTCCCCTTTTATAGGCGCGCCGCAGGGAAGAGGGGGTGGGCTCGGGCACGACGTGTGGGCGCGAGGGTGGCGGGGCCAGCGCGAGCGGCGCGTGGCGGCGCTCGGGCGAGGTCCGCGCGCGCGCGCGCGCGCGACGTGCGGCGAACGTGGGTGACGCGCGGCGAGGTATGGCGGGTGCTGTGCAGGGGCGTGGTGACGCGAGCGACGGCATACGGACGCTGCTGTGTGGCGTACGGGGTGACGTGGGCGACGTGGCGAGCGGCGACTTTAGCGAGCACGTGCGCGCGTGTGTGTACGGGCGGCATGGCAGCGACGACCGTGGCGACGTACGGCGGCTCCTATGTGCGCAGGAGGGTGACACTGTCGAGAACGTGCGTGCATGAGGCCCCTGGTACGGCGCGGCACGGCGGACGACGCGTGTCGCGCGGGTGCGTGCGTGCGGGCACCGGTCGAACACTGCCGACGAATGAATAGTGTGTTTCCTAATTTACCCGATTTAAACTTCCTAATTTCCCATTCCTATTTCCTTTCATCCTAAAGATCCAAGATAAATTCTAATATTCCCAAAATAAATTTGAAATTATATTTTCAAACTTTTTCATCCACTTTTTATTATTAAAAATATATTTTTCTTTTCTAATTTGTTTTTTTAAATTCAAGAAAGTAAGTCCTCTCGTTAAAATTAATTTTCTAACTTCATATTTTCTTTTCAAAAATATCTTTATCACCCATGTTTAAATAATATTTAATTTTACATCATTAAATTAGAGTTTAAACCAAGAGTATATACTTTTCAAAGTGACTTCTATAAATTCCCAAATCTTAATTATTTATTCCTTCCAATCTATATTTTGAAGCTTTTTCCCATCCGGGAATTCAAAACACTTGGTTTTTCTCCAACCTCAAATTAAATCATTTCCAAAATGCATTTTGATGCAACCCAGTTGACAAATAAGAAGCAAAAACACGATCAAGAAGCAACAAGCAAAAGTTTTTGTAAGTTCGATTTTTAATTCCGGTTTCAAATTCTTCGATTTTCAGTGGTGTTATAGGAACGCATTAGATCACTTGTCCCATGTGTCCACCGCACTTCGGTTCACGTAGAACCACTGTTTCGCTCTCCCGATGAGAGGGAATGGGAACGCCGAGTTTGATAGCATCTTGGGTGACTCCTTTGATGGTGAAAGTATTGCAGATCTCAAGGAAAATTTGGAGATGCGCACCGGTGTCCTCGTTGGCCTTCCCACAAAAGGGGTTAGCCTACACCATGGTGATAATACCAGTCTTGATTTCGAAGTTGGCCTCCCCATGTTGATTGCCGGTCTAGTATGGAAATTGGCAGCAGAGGGTGCCGAGAAGTCGCGAAGGGTCTTAGAGCCTGATGATGCCATAAATGAGGTTCAACTGCCGAGAAGAAAATCTGAGGAGGAATGACACGAGGTCAGACTCTTCTCACAAGGGCCTTTGGATTTGGATTGTAATTATCCGGCAAGTTGAAACCGGTCATCCACTACCCTGTTTTCACATAAAAGAGAAAAAAGACCAAGATAAGCCTGCTAGAGCAAAGGTAAGGCAAGTATAACTATATGAATATCCAAGCACTTATTATTCCTTCCTAGACCATTGTCTTCCCTGGCAACCGTGCCGGAAATGTTTGTTGGTATTTCTTACGTTCACAAGTAAATCCGCAAGCGCACGGATATACCGTTGTAGCATTTCACCCAGGGAGTATTCTAAGGGTATTGTTATTTATTTATTCCCAAAGGAAGACTGTGGTCTGGAAGAGAATACTAAGGTGCCATGAATATTCATAAGCTATAGAAGAGACACCTAAGTCCAAACAGGGGTAAGATAATTATGGGATAAGGTAGTGTGACACACACGAAGGGTCCTATTTTAATAATACACTCTGCTAACTAGAGAATAGTTATCTAGAGACAGGTTCCTATAGTTCTTCTAGTATGAGTACATAGTTTAATTAATTATTCTAGTCGTGCTTATACCCGTTCTATGGTCCCAGGACTCGAGGGTACCATCGCCCAATGGCCCGACCCTGCCACCACGAAGTGATCTCTTACCATTCGCCCTACACCATATCCAAATGTGGAGGAATACAATGGACAGACGTGCATGTCACCACTGCCGCTTACCTCTCACCCGTGGGATATGGCTATAAGCAATATCTATGAAATAACCGAGCACCATGCTCACATTACCATTGATACCTCTCCCTTTCATGAGCAAGATAAAGACAAACCTACATCCTAATTACTCATTGGACCGCGTCCATGGCAATAGAGTTACTCGTCTAAACACAACAAGACTATGAATTAAACTAATAATGAAACTCTTATCTACTAAAGCATAAGAAGAACCACACTCATATAAACTAGAATACAATATCTTTATTAAGCTGAAAGTCGTACAAAGGAAGAAGAGTACTAAAGACATACCCGAATTCCGAAGGCGACTCGAGAACCGAAAGAACTCTAAACTATTCCTAAAATCCACTAGCCTAGAGACTAAGTTAGAAATTGTAGGAACTTCTTCTCGTGGTGTGTGTTCAGTGACATGTGCTCCCTTCCTTTTACAAGCCTCCAGTGGTGGTTGTATGGTTGTTACTAACCGTCATACCCACTTAACCAACATTGTGAGCCAATGGGGGCGTGACACGTCAAAGCTGGTGATGGTTAGGCTCAGGGTTGGTTCGGCCGAGCCAGGGGTTCGACCGAACCCACCTAACCGCCAATCGCCACCGCCTTTCTCCTACCACGGCTTGGTGGGCCCCTAAGGCGGTTCCCGGCGTTTTTATCCCACTCTAAGTCGGTTTCACCTAACTTGTGGGCCCTTCGATCCGCGAGAAGCTGATGTGGCAATCACCGATAGGTTGGAGTTGTGTTTCTTCGCCACACGAGATCGTCTTCACTTCATTTATTTGGTAAATGTTCCTGCATCCAACTAAACTTCAAGGATAGGTGGAACTTTATTAATTCTAAACCTAAATGCCGGTAACGGACGCTAATTCCCTTTTATTCCGAGGTCTATGACTATCAAAATCGGTACTTAGCGACCGTCAACACTACTCCTTGTAAGTATTCTTGCGTTTCCTCTTTTGGTAACAACAATCCTTATAACATGCTTATAAGACCGTTTCTCTTATGTGTAGGTATAGTTGAAAGTGGTGTCAGAGAAATGCACCGGAAGTAGCCTTCCTGGATCCATAAATAGTCACGGTCACCAATCTTCAAACTGACCAAAAGGCCATGATGGACTACATTTTTGTCACCTTGTGGGCCCGCCAAGACAAGGAGCATATTATGTGCGCTTATAATCAATAGTAAGTGTGTACCCTAAATATATGCAATTGCATGACACATATTGCTTTAGTATTTAACTTTCACTATATTAATACCGTAGTGCCCATTGGATCCTTCTGGTCATTACGCCAAAGTGGAATACATGTCACTACATTAACTCCAAAGTCAGTAAGGCCTATGACTGGACCCCGATCCAAGAAACAATCAATGAAGGGTGGCGGCCATATGTGGAGAAAGGAGGCCTGCATAACAAAAGCCTCATCCACAAAATTGATTTCCCGGTTAAACAACAAATTGGCGACCAATGTGGATTCCATGTGTGCCACAACATGCAAATTTTGTACAACAAAAAGTTCAAGACTTTGATCAAATTTGTGGTTTGTGATCCAAATTGTGATATAACTAACTACTTTGAATTATATATATATAGATCGACTAATTTCGAAGTATGTACATGTAGGAAAATATATCCAAGTCTGCGCCTACTAGCTTTGAGGGGATTAGAGAGAAGATACTGGACTTTATTGTCCGCGACGTAGTGCACCCAAAGGAATGTTTAGAATGCAGGGTTAAAGTACGTGACATGATGAACATTTTTGAACATTTCAAAATTAATGGTAAAGACATGTAAATATGCAACACTTATGATATTATTAAATTACAATTTTGTCAAATGTGTTTATGTATATACTTACAATGCTAAATAATTTATTTTCCAATTTATAACTTGGTTTTGCAGGTTTCGATGCTTAGCACTTCAAGATGTTAATGTGAAATATGTGTATAATGGATGTGTATCTGAATAGATGTATGTGAATGTTAGATGTATGTGAATCTCTATTTCTCTCATTTTTGCAATGGGCATGGCTAGCAAAGGCCTGAGGCTAGCCAAAAAACGGAATAATTTTTTCTGGAGAAACTCATCGGTGACGGTCTTTAACTTAAGCCCAATGGAGATGTAAGTCATTGGTGACGGGCCTAAGTTAAAGCCAGATTGAGATGTTAGTCATCCGTGACGGGCATTAATAAGGGCTCGTTTGAGATTGTTTCATCGGTGACGGGCCCTTGTTTGACCGGCCTTCGGGTCAAAACTATCGGTGACAGGCTGTAGTTTAGGCTCGACAAAGGTAAGTGCATCGGTGACGGGCGTTTGCCTGATAGAGATGACTTCTCACATCAGCGACCTTTGCGTCGTGACGGCGCCATACCCGACACGGATGAGGGTTACCGCCGATTGTGATGAGGATGACCGTTGTAGTGCAAATAGACATACTATCAAAACATATTCAAATTGAGTTTAATGGTGTCATAATAGTTGCTACGTCTCTCTATAATCTTGGTTAAATTTATAGAAATTTAATTAAAAAATATTATAAAATATGAAATAAAACGGTGGGAGTAGTATCTTTCAAAAAGAATTGATCATAAATCCTAAGAAATGTTTTGTGCTCAATGGATGGAGGAACTAACGATTTGTTGATCCAGGATTTAGTATCTATTATTATATAACTATTGCTCGTGGATGACATGATCAGCATAAATGGATTTGCTTCATAGGTTTACACAAAGCAAGATATGCAAAATGTAGTTTCTGCAATTCTATTTGTTCGTCTACGTAGATGTTGTGCTTGAGTAGGTGTGGATTTATTTTTTATTTTATTGATTAAAATATTTTAAAAATAGTTTTTATTTTCAAAGTACTACATATCTACACCTCTATGCTAACTGCCGCACAGAGAGGGCAAGGGATCGCCTGCAAAATGACCTAGTGTGCCATTTCATACGTACCCTTCAGCCCTAGAGGGTGACAAAGGGTATGCCTATAAAATGGCACTCCCAACCATTTTGCAGGCAACTCCCTTACAACCCTCTGGGAGGGTATTCTTTAAAAAAGGTAAATTTTGCTATAGGACATCTAACATTCGTGTAATTGGTTGGATGACACAAAAAAACATAACACTGCCGATGGACTCCACAAAATTTTTGTGTAATTGGTTATAGAACACCTAATGCGATTTTTATCATTTTTGGGTAAAAAGATGTGAGAATTTCAAAAGAACATATATGCCCCCAGCCTCAGCCTATGTAACCCCTGGTTCAACCAGAGCCAGTCACACTCGTTGCCAACCCCATTACCCTTGATCCCCATCCAATGTAACCCTAGGCGGCTTTGGCGATGGCAGGCATGACTAGCGGTGAGTGGCGTTGGGAAGTGGCACTACGCCGGCATCGGCTATCTCTAACGGGCATTAACCCTCATCTCTATCGGGTTGGGCCCCCTTCACTGTGAAAAGTCACTGATGTGAGAAAATATCTCTAACGGGCACAAGGCCGTCACGGATGCACATTATCTCAATCGGGCCATAATAAATGCCCATCACACATGAGTTTGAAAGTCAAACCAATGGTGTTGAACGCCCGTCACGGATGACACATCTCAATCGGGCCTAGTTCTAAGCCCGTCATAGATGACAACTCATCTCTAACGGGCTGTAGTTACTAGGTTGTCACCGATAGGGTTGACCAAACACGATAATGTCCCAGTTTGTTGCCCATCACGGATGACCTATCTCTAACGAGCTTAAGTAAGGAGCCCGTCACGGATGTCCTATCTCTATCGGGATTTTAGGTTGAGCCCGTTACGGATGTCCTATCTCTACACTACAAGAAACTTGTTAATCCGTGACGGATTCTCGGTGACGGATTTACAAACCATCACTGACAGATCACTGGCAGGTGCAATCCGTGACGGTACTCGTTTTTTCGTCATAGATGAGGGCACTGATATCCCAGCCAGCTAACTCGTGACGGTTTTATCAGGATCGTTACAGTGTATGATTTGAATTCATCATGCTCTAGTTAGCCCAAAATAATAGGGCTGCTATCAATATGTAGTGCAAAGAAAAATAGAAATGTGATTGCAAAAAATATCAAACCCAAAAGACAAATCGTTAAATTATTTGAACAAAATAATTTTGTTATACGCATATGATGCATGTGGGAAAACTAAAAATATTCTCCATAAATATAATGTGGTTGGGAACAAAAAATGTAGAGAAAATCTGTTGCACTTGGATTTGAACACAACACCTACTGAAAAGTAGCTAAATGTCTTACCTACGGAAATCGTCAATCACAGAGGAGCTGCCTCCTCTCTGAGGAAATCCCCATTTGCCTCACCTGCTAACAGCCAAGGTACATCTCTTCTCTTTTTTTTTGATTTTGTTGGATGTAGCATTTGAATTGGTGCAGTTTGCTCATTTTGGTTTATCTACAATGTTTGATTAGATGGATAGAAGTTGGGTGCACAGCAGACTATTTTCCCCTGAATACATTGATGGTGTCAAAGAATTTATGAGTTTCATTCAGGGGAAATTCAATGAGAATGTTGAAATCCTATGCCCCTGTAGTAGATGCCTTAATCAGAAGTACCAAAAACAGGCTGTTGTGAAGAAACACATATTGATGAATGGGTTCCACAAAGAAAGAAGATTCCACAAAAAGTGTTGCGGCATTTTCCATTGGTACCTAGGCTAAAGAGGATGTTTTCGACCAAAGAAGCATCGAAGCGGCACAATGGCACAAGTTAAAGCGGCAGCCCATTGAGAAGAATATGAGCCACCCAGCTGATGGTGAGGCATGGCAAAATTTCGACTGTGAATATCTAGATTTTGCAAAGGATGCAAGAAACCTTAGACTTGGCCTTGCTAACGATGGGTTCAATCCTTTTTCAGAAAAGAACACAAAATATAGCATGTGGCCTATGCTTGTTGTGCCCTACAACCTAGCACCGTGGGAGTGCATGGAGGAATCAAACTTTATGATGGCTTTGCTTATTCCAGGTCCAAAATCACCCGGGAAGGACTATGATGTATTTTTACAGCCTCTTGTAGAGGATTTACTTGAGCTTTGGACATGTGTCGATACTTATGATGCTATTCGGCAAATCATTTAAACTTCGTGCTGCAGTTTTGTGGTGCATCCATGATTACCCAGCTCTAAGCACTCTCTCAGGGCGTACAACGAAGGGCTATTTTGCTTGTCTCCATTGTGACAAGCATCCTCTTTCACATGCCCTAAGGAGCAAAATTGGTTATTTTGGGCACTTCTGTTTCCTTCCAAAGGAACATCCTTTGAGCAGAAACAATGAGTTTATCGGACTTCTTGAAAGCAATGATCCACCGGGTAAATTCAGTACGGAAGAGCTGTTGGCTGAATTGGAGAGAATTAAAGATGTCAGACTGGGAAGCCACAAGGAACTGGGAAAAGGAAGCGTTCCAACTCGAAGGGGGTCATGTGGAAATTTGGAGCCGGATGGTTAGTTTTTGGAAGTTACCATATTGGAAAAAGCTAAAAGTGAGACATAATCTTGATGTGATGCACATTGAAAAAAACATATGTGAGAACCTAATTGGGACAATTCTCAATATCAAGGGCAAGACAAAAGATACAGCTAAAGCTAGGCTTGATCTGAAAGATTTGGGTATTAAAAAGGAGTTGCAATTTAGACAGGATGGAGAGATGCCTCATGCTAGATATACCTTGTCCGCTGAACAGAAGAAGGCTTTTTGTGCTTTTTTACAAGAGGTCAAGTTTCCAGATGGATTTGCTTCCAACATCTCAAGATGTTTAAATGCTGAGAGAACAGCGGTACAAGGGCTAAAAACACATGATTGTCACATTCTTTTGCAAAGAATTTTGCTAGCTGCCATGAGAGAATTTCTGGACAGGGATATTTATGAAGCAATAGCTGAGTTTGGGAGATATTTTAGGGAATTGTGCAGCAGAACTCTTAACATTGATGTGTTGGTTCAAATGAAGAAAGAAATCCCTATAATTTTGGTGAAGCTTGAGAAAATTTTCCGTCCAGCTTTCTTTGATGTGATGATACACCTTGCTGTACATTTACCTGATGAGGCATTGCTCAGGGGTCCTGTGCAATATGGGTGGACGTACCCAATTGAAAGGCGGCTATATACTTTGAATCGATATGTGAGGAATAGGTCACGACCAGAAGGTTCAATTTCCGAGGCATATATTGCTGATGAGTGTCTAACATTTTGCTCTAAATACATGGATGATGTTGAAACAAGATTTAATCGGGAGCCAAGAAATAAAGGTTTCTCCAATGAAGAAGCTTATGGTGTTGATGTTTTTGGGCATGGAGTTAATTTTACTTCTGCACATGAATATGTCTATGATGAAATTGGCTTTGATCAAATGGTGTGGTTTGTGCTGAACAACTATGCCCAAGTTGAGGATTATGTCAAGTATGTTTTATATGCTTACTTCTAGACATCTATATGCTACCTTTGTGTTGCACACAAATTTATATTTTTTCTGCAGTTTGTTCAGAGAAGAGTTAGAGACACAAGGGGTGCCTAACATTGAAAGAATGCTTCGACAAGGATTTGAGACCTGGTTTAGGAACCATGTTAGTACAAGTTAGATATTGCATAATGTATCTCCTATTTTTCTAATATATGTGTGTTGCATGCATGTGGCAGATTTTGAAGAAGTATAGTACAAATCCAGAAGAGGTGGATGTTGATATCTTCTCTTTGGCATGCGGTCCTGATTTGAGAGTTAGAAAATACTTCTCGTGCATAGTGAATGGTGTGCGGTTTAACACTGTTAACCGTGACAAGAACAAGAAGACACAGAATATTGGAGTAATGTCACAAGCTATACATAATGGACAGTTAACTGATTTTTTGGGAAACATAAAAGAGATAATTCAGTTGGACTATAACTTAGAGGAGAGGTCAGTAGTTTTGTTTAAGTGTGACTGGTTCAAACTGGATGGGAAGAGGACTGCACTTAAAGATGATGGCTTTTTTAGAAGCATCAATGTTGGAAGTCTGTGGTACAAGAGTGATTGTTTTATTTTGGCCACTCATGCTACGAAGGTTTTCTATTTGCCAGATACAAGGCTGGGTGAAAATTGGCAAGTTGTACAGACATTTGACCATAGGCATCTTTACAATGTAAGTGAGACTGAGGTTAATGATGCTGCATATCAAGAGGACGATTGCTATGATGAGGGTCCGCGACAACCAGTTTCTAGCATTATATATGATAAGCCTTTAAATAGAGACAACGAGCGAGGCCCTGTTTTTGAAGCTGCGGAAATTGCCTGGTTGATGAAAGAGTCTAGCAAAGAAGTGAATGTCATTGGTGATGAAGAAGAAGACGACACACTTATGGAGTATTTTAACGAAGAAGACGACACACTTATGGAGGTCGATAGTGACGACGAATAGTTCTGCTCCAAGGCTCTGTTGCAAATTTATGTTTTAATATTCTGTTGTAAGGCTCAATTTGTATTTGAGACCCCACTCACCAAACCGGAGGAATGCACTCATGATGCACCACTCACCTAGGATATGTACAACACCACATGACACGAATTATGTGTGTGCATCATAGATGTTGCTTTTTTGGGCCGATTTACTGTGAATTGGTGGAGTACGGTTTAACAACAATGAAATAACAACATGATGTATTGTAAACATAATAGGATCATGACATGCATGATGATTATGATGATAGATTCAAGGAGACAAACTTGCATCATGCACTGTTTTATATCACTTACCTAGAAGCACTAATTGGGGAATTGTCAACACCTATATAAATCTATTAATCATTATCAACATAAAGGGATCATGACATCATATCCGAATATTATCTGACCATAACCGCTGGATAATGCCTTTACCGTATTCGTATCCGTATCCGAGAAAAATTATCCGTTTCCGAATCGAAAATTATCCAAAAATTATCCGGCTGACACTATCCATATCAGATCTTTCGGATGGAATCCGGATATTATTCGTACCGTTTTCATCCCTACCTAGGGTCTGGATATTATCCGATGAGGTATCCGAATATTATCCGATCGTATCCGCTATCCGCCGGATAATGCCGCTATCGTATTCGTATCCATATCCGAGAAAAAAATATACGTTTCCATTTCTGAATCCGAAATTATCCGAAAATTATCCGGCTGACACTATCTGTATCCGATCTTTTGGATGGAATCCGGATATATTATTCATACCGTTTTCATCCCTACCTAGGGTCCGGATATTATCTGATGAGGTATCCGAATATTATCCGATCGTATCCGCTGATAATGCCTCTACCGTATTCGTATCCGTATCCGAGAAAAAATATCAGTTTCCGTTTTCGAATTCGAAATTATCCGGCTGACACTATCCGTATCCGATCTTTTGGATGGAATCCGGATATATTATTCGTACCGTTTTCATCCCTACCTAGGGTCCGGATATTATCCGATGAGGTATCCGAATATTATCCGATCGTATCCACTATCCGCCGGATAATGCCTCTATCGTATTCGTATCCGTATCCAGAGAAAAATATTCGTTTCGCTTTCGAATCCGAAATTATCCGCAAATTATCCGGCTGACACTATCCATATCCAATTTTTTGTATGGAATCCGGATATTATCCGTACCGTTTTCACCCCTATGCATCATACGAGGTGCTTGTTGACCTGATTTTCTAATTCCAATAAAATTTTGAGGGGAACATATCTTACATAGTAGCAAATCTCAAATATATAACCTTATTTATAATATATACTCATCTAGAAGGTTCCAGACGAAACAGGGGCTTTGAGTTTTCAGCACAAGGGGAAATGCCGCGCGCCCAACGGCTCGGCGCGCTTGATTTGCACCAGCCCAAAATATTTCACAGTCCGAATTACCTTACTATCCTTAGGTGCATAAAAAAATACAGAGAATACTTCCATCAGAAAATTTGTCAGGGGCACCTTAGTAATTATGGAACAACACTCCCCATTTCCTCTTCCACCCGCCGCCACACATCCTCCAGCCACCAACCCTAGCACAGTGCCGCCATCGATGGAACCCTAGCACACGGGCAGCTTGAAGGTCTGCTCCACCGCCACCGTCGTTGTTGCAAGCCTGCACAACTCCTCGACGACCACAACTGTTGCTGTTGGAAGGTTCCCTCCGCCGCCACGCCCATCGTCGCTGGGAGGCGTCGAGCGCGGCCACCAGCATCACTGTTATGGCGCCAAAGGGTGTGCCAAAGAAACCAAAAGGAAATAGGGTAGCAGGTATATTCCTAACATCACCTCGCTCTTGAGTTTTTGGTGGCATTTGGATTGTGGCTTTTGGATTTATGGAGACTAGGAAATGGATGAGGGATAGATTCAATGCTCTGTTTGCTTTTAGGGATAGAGATAGAATGATTTCACTATTGTTAATTTTAGATATCATATCTGCAGCATGTGTACTTGTTTGGCAAATTTTAGATATCTTGTTGAAACTTGTGAACTGCAAATGCCACTTGTTGAAACTTGAAACTTGTGAACTGCATAGTATGGGATGCTTTGATTCAGTCATTCTGGTGTTCCAAAATTATTTACAGTTACACAAATTTTCACTGTAGCACTGAAGCTTTGATTCAGTCATTTTGGTCATGAACTATCTAATATTATTGATATGTTGGTCATGTTTTTTTTCATCTTAGAACCAGCACCGCTTCCAATTGAAGTGGAGCGCCTGAGAGAATGCATGAAGAATAGTGCAAGGCTGAAGGAACTTGGTCTTCCTGATTTCTATGCCCCAATGTTGGCATTGGGAAACATTACTGGAGACTCTAACAAGAATCAAGGTGGAGACTCTAGCACTAACAAGAATCAAAGTGGAGACTCTAAGTCTGAGTACGATCCTTTACAGGATGATATTGATGAAGGAGATCTGATTGATGATGAGAATGCTAAGGTCGTAATTCTTTCATGTTGTCAAGTGTTAACTTGTTTTTCTTCCTAATTGAATCTAACTCTAATACTATGTTGACTAATCCATGCCTTCATTTCTAGCAGTGCTCTATGGAGAAGACTCACAAGAAAACTAACAGCCAACCTTCAAGCATGCACCCTGTTGGAGTCAAGTTTCGGTCTCGCAAGAGAGTTTTTGCAGACCAAATAACTCCTAGAGTTACAAGGTCAAAGAATAGCAATGCTCAGCAAGATGCAAGTCTCACACCAAGTGACATTTTTGTGCCACCTACATTGCAAGCAAATGAGAGCCATGTTGGAGAACTGCTTGGCAACTTAGATAATCAAACACAGTCTGCTGTGCAAGGCTAGTTCTATTGCCACATTACTTGTTGTTTCAAGTTTATCTAAGTGTTGTATCATACCTGTTTATCAAAGTTCATTGCGTGTTTATCTTATAAAAATGTTAAACAATTTTAGGTATCAAAAAGTCATGAAACCACTTTTCACAGATACATGGTACTATGCTATATGCAGGAAAATTTTAAAATATCCAACTCTTATGTAATTTATGTATGATGCTTTATATATCCAAATCTGATGTAATTTATGCAGTGGGCTATTTACAACATGTATGTGCTGCTGAATTTGTGTGGGCATCAGTTTTGTACAGCAGATAACCTTTTCCTCTGTGTGCACTTTTTATTGGGTAACATGATGAACTCACCATTTATTACTGCCAATAATTTTACGTGATAACTCTGCTCAACTTGACAACACTCACATGACCACTGGGGCTGATGCAATTGACTGGCCTAATCAGCATAGCCGTATGGATGATGAAGGTGATGGTTTCTTACTGTCATTCTATAAGTTATGTGTTGTATGATGAATGCATTCTTACTAGCTGCCCTTTTTAGATGGCTTTGCCCAACATGATGACAACACTGTCGTGGCTGGCGTAGCTGATGGCATTACCCAAAATGGTGACGACAACCAGATTGCCAACGAAGGTGCGTTCATCTGTTTTCCATATTCCATATTGACTTAGTGGATCAATGTTTGCTTCACCTACTTAATTTTAATTTCAATGTACATTTACAACTAGGGAGAGAGCGAAGGGACCGGGGACATAATATGGGTCTTGGTCTCCAAAGGTTAAACCGAGCACGCCGTGGAAAGCTGCAAGTTGTCATAACCGAAGGGAATATAAGGCCAGTGGTTCCTCTTGTTGCTTCAAAGTTTGCAACTGAATGCAACATCATAGTTAGGAACCATGTGCCTATACTCCCGCATTGCAAGCTATACAAGAAAGAACCTGCATCATGGTCAAAAGAAAAAGAGAAACAACCTTCAAGTTCAAAAGAAAATGAGAAACAACCTGGATATGCGTACGTTTATCTATTCTTAGGAAAACTAAAGGTACATACATTCTCCAGTCCTTTCCACATTTAGTCTCAATATAAAAACCATTGTTGTTTATGCCATAAATTACTGAATTGATATTATTTTCTATACATGTTCTTCCATTCAATTAGGCCAAGTTTGACATAAACACAAAGGATGAGACAGTTGAAAAGGCTTGTATTGAGATGATGAAGTCTGCAATTCGCCAACAAAGACACAGGTTGAAGCTAAAATATTTTGATCCTTTTCCATTGCACTTGGTTACAAAAACTTCTCCTGTCAAATGCATGACTAATGAACAGTGGATTCAACTTTTAGAATCATGGAAGAGTCCCAAAAAGATGGTACGTTTTCTCTGAAAAACGAGATTGATGCCTTGTACATGCTAATCTATCACCAACTTTACATGTAATTTTGTCTTTGATGTAGGAGATGTGTCAAAAGAACAAAGAAAACCGAGGGAATGTGAAGTATCATCACACAACCGGATCCCGTGCCTACATGGTTCATGTTGAAAATTTGGTAAGTGGGCCATGTTAAACACCATTTAAATAAATGTATGCAACTGTTGGTTAAGCATGCTTTGGGAGGGGGTGGATAAAGCTTTCTTTATGAAGCTCATCAATTATTTTCATACTGCTAAAATGTTTTCTCACTTTACATAATCTTGGGAATTTGAGATGTATTGATTTATGTGGGAACACAACTACTTGTCATGCTGCTGCTCTAGTGTAAGGAAAAGTTTACAGAATATTGTGTTTTTAACGTGTTGCGCTCTTGTGATGACCATATTAAGCTACTGCTGCAATTGTACACCATATTAAGCTATTTGTAACATTCTGCTGCATGCATGCTATTGTAACAAGCTAATGCTGCTATTTTACAGAAAATTGTCTTTGTAAATTTTGGTACAAGCAATTATTTCAATTCAGAATGTACATGATATTTTTTACTTTTGATTTACCACTATACTTGCAGCATGGTTCTATACTCCTATGCATTCTAGTTGCATAGCTAGCTGCAGCTGTTGCTACTTAAAACACTAGGTGCAGGTATGCTCCATTCAGTAGCAGCACACCTACACTTAATGTTCATGCTATTGCTGCAGCAAACTAGGACCTCGCAAAGAAAATTTATGTGTTGACATCATCTCAAAACATCTGCTTGCTGAGTGAATTTATTTTGGTTCAAGCTATATACGTGAAAGCTCTTTGAACTTCTGTGCGACACTTCTTTGACATTTACTGCTTTCAGATTTTTAGTTAAACAGTAGCTCTCTAGATTAATCCTATTTTTAGTTGAATGAACATGTTCTTCTAGTTTTAAGTTGAACAGTAGTTGTTTACATTTATCATTTCTTAAGTTGAACATTATCTGTCTAGATTTTTGTAACATCCTAATTCGTGCCGGACCTTGTGGAGATTGTGGCAATCGGATATCCATATGGCAAGCTTATCCGACTGGAGATAGGGATAGGTTGCGCCTGCCAATTATGTAAACCGACTATGACTTGGGTGTTACGTTGCCGATTAGATAAGGCAACGGCTCATAGTCACGGTTTGGTAAGATTGAGGAAACCGACTTAGAGTAAGATAGGGTTTCCGATTTGTAAGCCCGCCTCCCAAGACTATATAGAAGGGGGTAAGGGGCGTCTCTTGAGGGATATCGGATGTATGCGAAGTACATACAAGCCACTAGACACACGAGATCTTGAGATCAATAAACACTCGGTGGATCGAATCCCCAAAACAGAGTAGGGTATTACCTCACGAGAGGGCCTCGAACTCGTCTAAATCTTGATTTCCACCTAACCCATCGAGCTTGGCGATCTTGATCGCACCCCCAATTTTCTATTGCCGAGACCGAGTTTCGACGGTTGGCACACCAGGTAGGGGCCATGCGTCAAGACTTCTTCGACAATCTCACGGTGTAAGCGCGATGGGATCTTCTTCAGCATCGACAACCGCCGCCAACGGCTTCAACAAGCTCTCCGCCCCGACTCGGATTCGGACCGTCGGGAGGGGGAACCTCGGCGTCGTTCGGGTTACCAAACAACGCCAAGATCTCGTGACCGAATCCCGGGTTCCAAGATGCAAGTGCATCCACTGGAAGGAGGAATCCTCTCGGTGCCGTTCGGACTACCGAACGCCGCCGAGATCTACGTGTCTTCTCACCTCCCCGTCGGAACCAATCTACTCGCGAGAAAACCCCTCGGCGCCGTTTGGATTACCAAACGCTGTTGAGATCTACTACAAGCTCCTCTCCCCAAGTCGAGATCGACTCACTCGAAGGGATCCACGTCATCAAGCTACGACTCGGACCGAAACGATCCAGATTCGAGCAACCCTGCTCGAGGAAGACGCATCATCCTCCAATTGTTCGGGTCATGCTCATCCTCGAGCTCGATGAATACCTCAGCTCTTCGGTTTCGACGACCTCTACGGCATCCTCGGACGAGGCCAACAACTCCGACTATGACAAGGACTACGAGCCGAAGTGCTTCGACGTCCTCATGGTGAGGTGGCCTAGACCGACTCACCATGGCCGCGTGGTCGCAGAGGAAGAACAAGCTAGGCTTGAGCAGGAGCGCAAGCGGCGGAAGACAAGAAGAGGCGCAAGGAGGAAGCCGACAGGAGAAAGAGGGACCGAGGGCAAGCGGACGATCGCTCGGGAGCCATACTTCGACGCGAATCCACAACACCAACGTCTTCCGACGCCTCAGTAACGCCATTGCCGCTCTCACCCTTCCGGACACCGTAATTGAGACGGCACCCCGATGTGACGCCAATCTTGGACAAGATCAAGACCATCGTCGCGGCTCACCAATGGTTCTCCCTCCACCTCAAGCACGAAGGCCGACGAGTCCGTGGCGTAAACGCCCGAGCGAAGCCGACTCCCGCCACCGAGGTCAAAGGATTACAGAGGCCCGAGCAAGACCGGACGGCCACTAGGTCAAGAGACCTTCGCCATGAGACCACGCGCAAGCATCAGGAGCAATCGGCCGACTCCCGCGAGAAGCGGCACGGACGACCACCCATCCACCACCGGTCTGCCGCAAGCAATAACTCCAATTACCGAAGCAACCCGCCAAGGACCCCCGAGCGATCTGCGGGAAGTCCTCGACCGACGCTATCAAGAACGAGATCAGCGCTCCCGAAGATCGAAGGGGCTCGCCCGACAATGACGATGGAGTACCCGCTTTCACTCGGGACTGCTTTGACCGCATTGGCCGAATGTGTTAGTGATATGACCTAGAGGCAACATGGAGATGTTGGATATCACGTCAATGTTTATGTATTTATGAATAAAGTGTTATTCAGATCCATGAAATAGACATCTTGTATTGATCAATAAGTACGTGACTTATTTATGAGACTCTATATGT
This sequence comes from Oryza australiensis, assembly GCA_019925245.2. Classification (NCBI taxonomy): domain Eukaryota; kingdom Viridiplantae; phylum Streptophyta; class Magnoliopsida; order Poales; family Poaceae; genus Oryza; species Oryza australiensis. Next base: position 145,053 of record JAIFGZ020000193.1, read on the forward strand.
ATGAATCTATTTCTAAACGATCCCTGATCATATGTCATATTGTTGGAACAAATATGATTCTAAGATCGGCATGTTTATTGATTGATGATCATGTCTCATAGATCATGGGTATGGAGATACCAAATCAATAAACATGGACAGATGTGTTGGAGAACGCATTGTTGGATAGACCCACCATGAGACACTACAGGAATTAATGTGCCATTAGTTGGTCTCAGGTAGTGTTGGTACAAAGTCCTTAGACCTGAGATCACCATGGATTCCAACATGTGTAGTAGCCTACTTTGGGACTACCAAACGCTATTCCGGGGTAGTTATAAAGGTAGTTTTCGGGTTTGCTATGAAACATGGAGTGGGATGTGAGTGATCAAGATGGAATTTGCCCCTCCTTTGGAGAGATATCTCTGGGCCCCTCGAGGTAATGGATTATGGAAATGAATGGCCATGCTATGTTGATTGAGGAGTCAATCAACAGAGTGATAATCCAATACGGTTCGAGTGAATGGTTAAGCTATTGAAGGGATGGCACACATCTTGCCTATAGCTTAAGCGGTATCGTGAGGCAAAGGGATTTGTGTACACATTACGGTTCGAGCCAATATTATTCTTGTATACTATGGTGTTAATATGTGCTGCTAGGCGCGCTCGTTGATGGCCTACTGAGTTAGACTCGAGCCGACGATCGGCTAAGTTAGACTATAGCCGAAACCGAGTATACCTGAACCTGCGTGGTCGCACGCTTAAGGGGATAGAATAGATATTCGAGTTGGACTCGGATACGGCTCGATCGGATAGGGATCCGATCGGATAGAGTCCTATGGGCTTACGACGTATGGGCGGCCAACTCTATGAGATACGGATGAGATCGATTCAAAATAGAGTCCTAATCGGTCACTAGTCCCGTCGGCCAACTCTATATAAAGGAGGGAGGGGTGGAGAGCCGCCATACGTCAATTGCATCACGTGCAATGAAGTCGCCGAGATCAATCTCCACGGAAACCTCCCCACCTTCGAGCCAAACCCTAGCCTTGCATCGCGTGCTAGCACACGGGTGTACGGCGTTCGTCCCCGGACGTGTGGATACCGATAGAGGCGCCGCTACATTGCGCCGTTGATCGGCCGGACGGCCTGCACGGAGTGATCGGCTGTGGTGGGATCGGCTGCGGTCGGGCGCATCGGAGCGAGGCGTGAGAACGCGGCCGGACGACTCGAATCGGGCGATTGGCGAATCCACTGTCTCGGAATCGGCTACACTGTTCCGGATCGGATTGCCCCGATTGGCTATTCCATGCACTCTACTCCAATCGGTAACAATCTATCGGCCCTTACTTGCAAGTGTTCCTGGTTTGCGCGGTTAAAATTTTTGTTTTCGGCTAGCGTAGCCTCCGCGCAACCCTTCAGAATGGTTTCAAGCCGACTGGAATCGAGAAGTACGACGGGAAGACCGACCTCGAGTTGTGGCTAACCATGTACACCTTTGCCATCCATGCGGCGGAGGTGACAACAAGGCCATGGCCAATTACCGCCCGTTGCCCTTGCTAACTCAGCCAGAATTGGCTCACAAGCTTGCCAAGAGGCTCGATCGGCTCGTGGAGCGAGCTAAGGGACCACTTCAACGCCAACTTCCAAGGCACTTTCGAAAGGCCTGGGACCCACTTTGACCTCTACAACGTCATCCAGAAGCCGGATGAGCCATTGAAGGACTACATCCGGCACTTCTCCGAAAAGCGCAACAAGATCCCCAACATCACCGACGACATCATCATCGCCGCCTTCCAGAAGGGAGTCCGTGACGAACTGTTGATCGAAAAATTTGGGTGCAAGCCACCGAAGACGGTGAAGCAGATGTTCGAGACGGCGAACTCATACGCCAAGTTCAGCGATGCGATCAAAGCGGTGCGCCAAGACCGGTCTGACAGAAGAGACGACAAGCAGTCGGGAGGCGGCCGGCATCCTAAGAAGGACAATGGCAACAACAACAGCAACCAGGGCCAGAAGGACTGCAAGCGCCGGCCTGAGGATCTGGTCGCTGCGACGTCCAACTCCCAGCGTCGTCCCCGAGTCGCAGCCTATGACGCAATCATGAACGCTCAATGCACGCATCATCCCAACCATAAGCACGCGGCCAAGGACTGCTTTATTTATAAACAGTTCGCCGAGCAATATGCGGCATAGCTCAACAAGAAGCTGACTGACGAAGCCGGTCCATCAGGCACCAAGAAGAACAACCCGGCTGGGAATACGGAGCCCTTTCAAGACCCCGTGGGCGAGCTGAATCATATCTTTTAGGGGCCGCAAGCCTATGAATCCAAGAGGAAATAGAAGCTAACCGACCGCGAGGTCAATTGCGGCATAACTCGAGGTCCCACAATACCTACGATGGTCGGAGGTGGCCATCACGTTTGACTGCTTGGATCACCCTGACCGAGTGGTTCACCCAGGGCGCTATCCCTTGGTGCTAGACCCGGTGATCCGTAATATCAAGCTCAAGCTCGTCCTCATTGATGGGGGCAGCGCCCTCAATATTTTGTTCGCCAAGACCTTGGACGAGATGCAGATCCCGAGAGCTGAACTGAAGGCAAGCTCAGCCCCCTTCCATGGAGTTATCCCGGGGCTGTCATCCAGGCTACTCGGGCACATCGCCCTTCCAGTCACCTTCAGAGTATGAGAGAATTTCCGGACGGAGAACATCACTTTCGAGGTGGCCGACTTCGAGACGGCTTACCACGCAATCATCGGAAGGCCTGCACTCGCCAAGTTCATGGCGATACCCCATTACACCTACCTCTGTATGAAGATGCTGGGCCCTAATGGCGTCATCACCCTGCGCAGCGACGTAAAGCAAGCCTTCACTGCGACAAGGAGAGCCGCGACATGGCCCAATCTTGTGAGAGATCACGTGGCTGGAGGAAATCCGATTGGCCGCATCAACTCTCTGCGGAGGGTGAAATCCCCGCGAAGAAGATAGCCAAATCGGGGCAGGGCGACACCAAAACGAAGAAGATCTCCCTTGATCCATCGAATCCTTCAAAAACCGCTGCAACCGGCGCTGAACTAGATCCTAAATAGGAAAGCGTGCTCGTCACCTTCCTCCAAAATAATAAAGAAGTTTTTGCTTGGGAACCATCTGATATGCCTGGAATTCCTAGGGAGGTGATCGAGCACTCTTTACACGTCAAAGATGACGCAAAACCAATCAAACAATGATTGTGCAGGTTCGCTCAGGATCGAAAAGACGCCATCAAGGAAGAGCTCACAAAGCTCTTAGCCGCCGGTTTTATCAAGGAAGTTCTGCATCCCGACTGGCTGGCTAACCCGGTTCTGGTCCGGAAGAAGACAGGGCAATGGCGCATGTGCGTTGACTACACCGACCTCAACAAGGCCTGCCCCAAAGATCCATTCGGGTTGCCTCGCATCGACCAAGTCGTGGACTCAACAGCCGGCTGCTAGCTCCTAAGCTTTTTGCATTGTTACTCGAGCTACCACCAAATCAGCTTGAAGGAATTCGACTGCCTGAAAACGTCGTTCATCACGCCGTTCGGGGCCTATTGCTACATCACGATGCCTTTCGGCCTGAAGAACGCCGGAGCCACATACCAGCGCATGATCCAAAGGTGTTTTCATATGCAGATCGGGAAGAATGTGGAAGCTTACGTCGATGACGTCATCATCAAGACCAAGCAGACGGAAGACCTGATCGCCGACTTAGAAGAAACCTTCGCGAACATCCGGGCCTTCAGAATGAAGTTGAACCCGGAGAAGTGCACGTTCGGCGTGCCATCAGGCAAACTGCTTGGCTTCATGGTGTCACATCACGGCATTGAAGCCAACCCAGAAAAAATCAACGCTATCCTGAGCATAAAGTCCTCGAGTAACCAGAAAGACGTTCAGAAGCTTACTGGCTGCATGGCAGCGCTAAGCCGATTCATCTCTCGACTCGGCGAACGAGGCATGCCCTTCTTCAGGTTGCTGAAGAAAACGGACGACTTCTAGTGGACTACGGAAGCCCACAAGGCCTTTGAAGATTTTAAAGAATTCCTCACGACACCGCCCATCCTAGCATCACCTCAACCACAGGAGCCCCTGCTACTGTACGTCTCAGCGACCCACCAAGTGGTCAGCACGGTCCTCGTGGTCGAGCGCGAAGAAGAAGGACGAGTCCAGAAGATTCAGAGGCCAATCTACTTCGTTAGCGAAGTATTGGCAGGAGCCAAAATTCGCTACCCTCAGGTACAAAAATTGCTATATGGTGTTCTGATAACCGCGAGGAAATTGGCGTACTACTTTCAGGGTCACTCGGTCACCGTCGTCACTTCCTTCCCACTCGGCGATGTCATCCACAATCGAGAGGCGACTGGGCGCATCGCGAAGTGGGCCCTGGAACTGATGCCGCTGGACTTAACTTTCAAGGCGAGGACGTCTGTGAAGTCACAAGCCCTGGCAGATTTCTTGGCCGAGTGGACCGAACAGCAAGAAGATGTACCTCGAGAAGACCTGTAGTACTAGACCATGCATTTTGATGGATCCAAGAGGATCACCAGCTTGGGAGCAGGAGTCGTGTTGATCTCCCTGATTGGGGAGAGGTTAAGATACGTTCTTCACCTCCACTTCTCCGTCTCTCACAACATCACCGAGTACGAAGCCCTGCTACATGGACTACGACTTGCAGTCTCACTCGGGATACGTCGGCTCGTCGTGAATGGGGATTCCTAGCTGGTCGTCAATCAAGTAATGAAGGACTGGTCCTGTTTGAATGACACCATGGAGGCCTACCAGCAAGAAGGGCACAAACTTGAAGACAGGTTTGATGGACTGGAGCTATCTCATGTCCTAAGACATAATAACGAGGCAGCTGACGAGTTGGCGCAGTTTGGGTCCAAGTGAGAAGCCGCTCCAACAGACGTTTTCGTAGAGCATCTATACGAGCCAACTGTTGCAGCCAAACCAACCCCCAACGAGCAAACTGCAGACTAGGTCGCCATGATTGACACCGACTGGAGGACGCCGCTCATCGATTTTTAACTCAGCAAGAGCGCCGGAAGACCGTGACGAGGCGTAATGCATCCGACGTCACCGTCAAGCTTATGTCATGTTTGATTCTGATTTATACAAGAGGAGCCCCTCTGGAGTCCTGATGAGATGCATCACACCTGAGGAAGGACGGCCGCTACTCCAAGATATCCACTCGGGCATATGCGAAAGCCACGCGACAGCACGCACCTTGGTGGGCAAAGCCTACAGACAAGGTTTCTTCTGGCTTACGGCGGTCTCTGACGGTGACAAAGTGATACGAACTTGTGAAGGTTGCCATTTCTTCGCTCAGAGTCATGTCCCAGCCAAGAGCTACGACAATTCCATTATCCCGGCCGTTTGCGGTATGGGGCTTAGACATGGTTGGTCCTTTCAAAAAGGCTCCAGGAGGATTCACACACTTATTCGTCGCAATTGACAAATTCTCCAAGTGGATCGAAGCTAAGCCGGTTGCTACGATCACCGCTGACAAGGCACGAGACTTCATCCTCAACATCATGCACCGGTTCGGCGTCCCAAACAGAATAATAACCGACAATGGAACTCAATTCACTGGGGGCATCTTTAAGGAATTTTGCGAAGACTTTGGAATCAAAATCTGCTATGCATTGGTTGCACATCCCAAAAGCAATGGACAAGTTGAGCGTGCCAACGGCATGGTTCTTCAAGGCATCAAGGCCCGAGTGTTTGACCAGCTAAAACCTTATGCCGGCAAGTGGGTTCAAGAGGTCCCCTCGGTTCTGTGGTCTCTGCGGACTACGCCCAGTCGGGCTACCGGTCAAACTCCATTCTTTCTGGTCTACGGGGCAGAGGCCATGTTGCCGAACGAAATGGAGTACGAATCTCTCCGAGTCCGCCGAGTGGATGACCTCACCCGACTGGAAGAGGCCCGTGAGGCAGCCCTCATCCAGTCAGCAAGATATCTTCAAGGACTTAGACGATACCACAGTGGCAACATTTGAGCACGAGCTTTTATCGTTGGTGATTTGGTTCTACGTAAGATTCAAACCACCAAGGACCGTCACAAATTATCCCCATTATGGGAAGGACCGTATATAATTGCTGAGGTGACTCGGCCAGGTGCATACCGATTAAAACGTGAAGACGGATCCATGGTGGAGAACTCCTGGAACATCGAACATCTTCGATGATACTATGCCTAAATTGCCTTAAGTTCTACGCTATTCTTGACTGCCAACCTCAAGCAAGATGACTTCTTGAGTTAGCAGTCGGGGGCTGCATAAGTATCAATAAAGTATGGCTTTCTTTGGCAACCTGCGCATATTTGGTTTATCATTGTTTAATGTTCCTTGATTCGAGTTCAATGCATAAGGACTGAGAATTTTTTGATGACCTAATCAAGCTTAGGCTTGGTGACAATCGGACGAAAATTACTTAAAAAATTTTACATAAAAACTTGGATCAAGGCATTAACATAAACAAGCTAAATATTTACAAGTCACATCAAAAAGTCATAGGCATACAATGCTCATGAGGCAGTCAAGCTCGAAAGTGGTTCACTACATCGGCGGCTACTTTCTTGGCGGACTCCTGCGCTTTGCAAATCAATTCCAGGGCCCGCTCATCTGAAGTACCGTCGGCGAAGCCCTCCCCGACTGAATCAACGTCGACTCGGGGTTAGAGCGACTTGGTCTATGCAAGGGCAAAGCCCGCTCCCATGATGGCTGCCTCAGAAACGTTGGCCAAATATTGATCAGGGGCTCGCCTAAGCTTATCGAAGACCTCGACGGTGTCCAACGAGCTGGCCCCGAGTCCATTATGGAACAACGACAACAAGATCGGCGTTGCCACGTTAGCAACATCTTCCCTGACGCTTTCGGCTTTTTTGACCCGCTCAACAAAAACATCATACTGAGCTCGGGTCTTAATCTTGTAAGCTGCCAAAGATGTACGATCACGCAAAGCATTCAAAGATGAAGCTACATAAAGAACACAGTTTTGAAAGAGCTCACCTTCAAACTCGCCGCGCCTTGGCTCTGCTGGCGTCAGCCTCATCCAGCCAGGCCTGGAGCGAGTGGACCTCCGATGAGTTTTCTGCAACAAGAAAGGTTGTCAACGACCAAGATCAACATAGACTACATACAAAAGCACAAAAATATTAAGGGGATTAAACGTACTCCCGACTGAACCCTGGAGGTCGAGGTTCTCCTCGCGGAGTGCGGCTATCTCCCTCCTTAAAGCCGCTTCTCTCGATGCGGCTTCCTCTCGAGTGGTCTTTAGCTCCGCCGGATGTTCTCCAGGAGTTCAAGTGTGGGACCAATTTCTCGAGTGCATCGATTTGGCCATCGATCGACAGTACACCCTCTACATGCAAGTTCTGAAGTTGGTCGACTGGAAAGCGATGACAAAGCTACAACAGAAAAGGAGAAGAACTTACGTTTAGCAGCCGAGTCGCTTCGTTCAGGCTGTCTACAAGCATATCTCTTTCTTCATTCTCCATTCGCTTGTTCAGGATGATGCCCTACCTCTGGCCCTCGGAATCGCGCCATTCAATTTTAATTGGAGGGACCCAGGTTTCAGAGGACTGTAACCTGGGGATCTCCTCCACTTTGGCTGACAAGGTTCAGAAGGGGCAAATGAAGATGTAGGAGAAGTAAACCAAAGATTAAAAAGTGAAAGGTTGAATCAAGGCTTACTAGCTTTGGTGGCCGAATCCTTTACCAGCACTTCCGGCTGATTTTCTCGTCTTGGCTTTTGCCCGACCGGTCTTCGGTCGGGGCCCTTTGAGTAGCAGCCGGGGGCTCTTTTGTGACCGACTGGTTTCCAGCCAGGGTATCCCGGCTGGCGGTCGGGGGTTCTTTCCTTGGGGTATCCCCACTGGGAGGTGAGGGCCTCTCACTCGGAGCGCTCTCGCTCGGGAGAGGACTCCGGGGTTTTGGCTCCGCAGGCTTTGATGTCTCGGTTGTTGCAACTGGTGTTGGGCCCTCACTTTGTCCAGTGGGATCAATGTTTTGAAGCCTCCTGCAAGGAGAAAGACAGGAGCAATCGGGATGAAGACGAAGGAATTTTCAACGAAGAGCACAATTTCAGTCGTAAGGCGTACCAGGTTGATCGACGGATTTTGGGCGCCGTTTTTGGTGACGGCCTTGGAGGGGTCGTTTCAGCTTGAGGGACTGGGACATCGTCGTCCGAATCATCAATAACCAGCCTCCTCTTGCTCGCCCGCTTGCTGATATCTTCACTCGGGGCAGCCCTCTTCCCAACTGGATCGCTCTGGATTTTCACGCCGCCGGCTGATTTTTTAGCAGGCCTAGCCGGCACATCCTCATGATGTATTTTATATGGCTTTGAGATAATGGAGGCGTTTTCCTGCAAGAAAGTTTCTTTGAGCACTAAGAAGTGCGACACCGAGATCGAAAGATAATAAACAAGCTGAGTCAACTTACCGGAGGAGGAGGGCGATATAGGCTGTACGGGAGGACCGACAGCATGAGGCTGCGCTCGACTGCAATCCCAGTTGAAAATATTTTATACATGCGGGTCTTCAAGGTCTCGAAGCTGAGGGAGTGACGGTCTTCCCGATTGGGGTCCCTCTCGCCCTTGTATTCAAAGGCAGGCTTGGATCTCTCCTTGATCGGCGCCAGTCAGTTTCTATTGAAATGCCAAGTGATTTGTTCACCCCGAAGGCCTTTCTGCTTCATCTCCAGAATCTTCGCCAAAAGTTTGTTGGCTTCATCCCAGTCTTGGGCCACTGGCACGGTGCTCCATTTGGATCTTGGCAACGGAGGAAGGCCAACAAAGTTTGGCAGACTGGGTTTAGGGTTAGCGATATAGAACCAGTTTGCATGCCAACCTTTGTTAGAAGATTTCTAGGGAAGAGAGAAGTAGTCTCGGCGGAGAGATCCGCGGAGCTGGAAGCCAGCCCACCGACGACGCAAGGCTCATCCTTGTTAGGATCCAGCTTAAGATAGAACATACGGCGGAAGAGTTGGAAATGAGGAAGGATGCTGAGGAAAGCTTCACAAACATGGATGAAGAGAGCAATGTGGAGCATAGAGTTGGGGTTCAGATGGTAAAGCTAAAGCCGTAATAGTCAAGAAGACCCCTAAAGAATTCAGAGGTGGGGAGGCCGAAGCCGCAATAGAAGAAAGAGGTGAAGATGACGAGCTCACCGGTGTTCGGAGTAGGGAACTCCTCACTGGCCGCCAGGCGCCAACCGATGATCGCCTTAGGAGGGAGAACTCCGTGCTTCACCATCTCCTTCAGAGTCGACTCCTTGACATCAGAAGTCGCCCATTGCTCGAACGGGATCTTTTTCTCTCCCGCAATGGATGTGGTTTTGGGGGACTGGATCTGGCTTGGAGGATGGGGATCTGGGAAGAGGATCTGTGGAGATTGATGCGGAGGCTAGCTTGTGAAGGAACGTGAGCTCCTGGATTGAGGATTGGGCGCGCATGTGAGCTTAGGGTTTTCATTGCAAGCTAGTGAATAGTGTTGCAAGTGAGGAATTTTTTCGGGAAGACGAAGTGGCGAGGATGACCTCGAGGCTTTGTAAGAGATTTGTGGGTTTCGCTAGGTTTTTCGCGATTGGGCCGAGCCCATGAGAGACTTGCGGCCCGGCTAAGGTGTGTCCTGACGCGTGTCCTTAGGGACTTAAGTGAATGAACTTAAGCAGATTTGCTTTGGTAATATGCACGTGTCTGAGTGACCCGTACCTTTGGAAATCCTTTCATACCGCGGTTTGCACAACTTCATAAGAAGTTGGCACGATGCAATTTGAAAGGTGACAAACAGTGAAGCTTTTCATGGCTGCCTTGATGATAGGGACTGTTTGGTTTTTAAGTATTTGATTAAATGATTATATCAATGCTATCTTTCCACCTTGGTGAAGACCTTTTTAGATTAAAGACCAATATTATGGCAGAGCTATTTAATATTTTGGTCATATTTTTTAAGACCGAAAAACTTGTTTGCCCATGAGGGATGATTAAAATATTTGCTCCGAGATGACTCGGATAGACCCACTCGGATAAACATGAGCTTACCGAGTGCTTTTTACCTATGAGGGTTGATTGAGTTATTTGTTCTGAGATGACTCGGGCAAATTCACTCGGATAAGCACGAGCTTGCCGAGTGATGAGATTTTTTATGATTGCTTTGGCTTGAGCTAAGCATCTATATGAGAATGATTTTTTATAGTTCTTGACTATATGTTTAGTCTTTTTTTGACTAACCACATAGTCGGGGATTACACCTAATTAGGTGCATCAGGAGATGTACCTAGATATTTATTTTTGAGAATTTTTTGGATATTTTCCAGCCCTTCATAGTCTTTGGAGCCACGGGAGATTCAAGCAGAGGTGATGGAATCACTTGGCGCCAGAAGCACTCGGCCAAAGAGTTGTTTGGCTGTGTGATATTTTGGTTCAAGGCTGAGTTATCTCGTCGACTGTAAAGGACTCGGGGGCTACTGTGGAGATTGTGGCAATCGAATATCCACATGGCAAGCTTATCCGACTGGAGATAGGGATAGGTTGCGCCTGCCAATTATGTAAACCGACTATGACTTGGGTGTTACGTTGCCGATTAGATAAGGCAACGGCTCATAGTCACGGTTTGGTAAGATTGAGGAAACCGACTTGGAGTAAGATAGGGTTTCCGATTTGTAAGGCCGCCTCCCAAGACTACATAAGGGGGGGTAAGGGGCGTCCCTTGAGGGATATCAGATGTATGCGAAGTACATACAAGCCATTAGACACACGAGATCTTGAGATATATAAACACTCGACAGATCGAATCCCCGAAACAGGAGTAGGGTATTACCTCACGAGAGGGCCTGAACCTGTCTAAATCTTGATTTCCACCTAACCCATCGAGCTTTACGATCTTGACTGCACCCCCAATTTTCTATTGCCGAGACCGAGTTTCGACAAACCTAATGCATATATGTTCTTCTTAGGATGACAAATACAATGATAAAGAACCTAATGCCTTTGATTTGTTCAAGGAGTTCCACTACAACAAGAAAAAAAAGGCTTCACCCCTGTTATACAGGAGGCTATTGTAAGATAACTTTCAAACTTTGATCTTTGTAATGCTTATTTTTAATTCTCTCAGTATCAACCATGTTTGCTACTTTCTTGCTAGACTCGGATGGAAAACAAGCTATCTACATCAACAGTGAAGAACTTAAGTCTGTGGCTCAAGTTGTTGCTGATGTGCTTGCTGAAAACACAAAGAAGAATCAGTTATTGCAGAATGTGGGGTTCCAAAATGCTCGGCCTAGATCTAGTAAGCAGGGCACTAAGACAGAACTGCAAGCAGAGAATGCTGAGCTTCGTGTACAGGTGGCTAATTTGTCAAATAAAGTACAAGAATCTGAGAAGGCAAGGATTATGGACCGAGAGGAGATGAAGAGGGCTCAAGCAGAGATGGAAGCGAAAATTAATCTTTTGCTCAGTCAAGTTCGCCCAAGTTAATACATTCATGGTGCATATCTTTTGCCACTAACTTCATGCATTTTGCTGCTGCTAACTTGTGTCAAGCCAATTTCAACCAAGTTAAGCTATACATGATGGTATATCTTTTGTTGCTGCTGGTTGCATTTTGCTGCTGCATGCATCAAGCTGCTGGACATGTATGCATATCTTTGAGTCTGTGTGCTGTTGGCTTGTGCCATGGTAAACTATAAGGTTGTATGCACATTCGTTTGGTAACTGTTGTTGGATGAAGACTATGTAATCTGATCTTGGGTGAAAATTGATGTGATATATTGTTGGATGGAAACATAAGAATTTTTATTGAATATGCTGCTTCTGTAATTGCATGTATTGGTTGTGTATTTGGCCTGAATGGTTGAAAATGGGCTGTGTATATGGTCTATATGTGTTGTAGTAGTGGGCTAAAAAGTGGGCTAAAATTAGTAACGAATTTGGGCTGCAATGTGTTGAAATGGGCTTGTGAAAATGGCTGAAATTGGGCTAAAATTGGCCCATTTTTGATTCTAGCCTGTTAACAAATGGGCTGAGGCAGTGTCCATGTCATCATCCACATAAGCAAACATGTAAGCATCTTGGATGATGTGGCAATTCATCCGTGACAGTTATTTTTTGTCACAGGAAATGAGCTTGGGCTGGACTAACTAGTCCTTGGGCTCTATCTATCGTGACAGTTTAAAACCGTCACCGATTTTGTAATCTGTGATGGTTTTCGACAGACCGTCACCCATATCAATCCATGACGCTCAATCCATGATGATTTCTAAAACCATCACAGATGTTGTTTGGTGACGGGTTTTCAGTGATCGTGATGAAAATTTTCCATCACGGATTAAGGATTCTTGTAGTGCTATCGGGCTTTTCGAGAATGCCCGTCGGGGATGAGTTCATTATCCAAAAAAATAAAATTTGTTTTTTGACTAGCCTCAGGCCTTTGCTAGCCATGCCCGCTGCAAAAAATGACAGATATCATCACAGCCCATCCCTAGCCCCAGCCATTCATCACAGCCACAACCATGTTGATCCATTCACATATATATTCATCACAGCCACAACAGCAAGTTGATCCATTCACATATATATTCATCATATCCATAGCCATATCCATATCCACTCACATATATATTCATCACAGCTATAGCCATATCCATTCACATATATTTTCATCACATATGTATTTCATAGCCACAGCCACAGAAAAATAACAAGTGTACTAACCCCAAAACAAAAAAAAGACAAGTATAGATGGCTGTTTTTTTGCAAAAAGAACATGTGTAGAACCAAAAAAATTAATGGTCTGTTTTGTTCCAAAAAGGAACAAGTGTACTGCTCAAAAAAAGACAAGTGTAGATGGCTTTTTTGTTCCAAAAAGGAACAAGTGTAGTTCCAAAAAAAGAACAAGTGTAGTATTTGCTGTGCTTAACACTAAAGAAATGCTTATTTATGCTCGTGCTTCACACTCTCTTAGCTACTCGTCATCGCAATCCCTCAAAGAAATTTTTCTACGCTAAAGACATAGAGAAAAAAATAAAGACAAGAAGAAGATAAAAAATTCTATTTATTTCCTTCTTCTTCTCTTTACTTTTTGCTCTCAGAACAACTAGACTATATATGTAATAGTATGAGGCGTTGTGGTTGGTAGGGTGGCTACCAGAAGATCTTCGCTATGCCCTGTGACACAAGATTTGATGCGGAGATCTTCGGTAGCCACTCAGCCAACAACACACCTAAATAATTCGAACCGTGTTTTGGATGTTGCAATTTGCAACATGTCTGAACGGCTCCAGTTCATCATCGAGCGAAATAATTTAGTTACAGATGCATCAAAACCTGTAAAAATGTATTACAAAGAAAAGCAAGTATATACAAAAACAACGTGCAGAATTGTATTACAAAGAATATTTACAAAAATCAAATGTTTGTCGCACTGTCATTGCAAATGTTCTACCATTCAGAGTCAATCGAGCCACCTAGGACCTTACTCTAAACATTCCTTTCGGAGATAATATATCATCTAGTATGAATTGTGCTATGTCCTCTCTAATGATATCGAAGTTGTCATCCGGAATGTTTGATAGTTTAACCTGCATGTGAGGCGCCAAGTTGGTGTACATACTTGGAAAGTTGTCGTCCTATGTATATAAACAATTGTATAACACACCTCAAGGTCGGGCAATGTCACCTTGTCTGCTAAGATTCGCATGTTATGGCAGACGTGGAACCCACACTGGTCACCCATTTGTTGTTTAATTGGGAAGTCTTTTTTGTGACCGAGTTTGGGATGCCCATCCTTATGCCTCCCGCCTTTTGCCACGTACAGGCCCCATGCCTCGTTCAAGACAGCTTCGATGCCGGACCAGTTGTATATTTTTGGCTTGATATTGGAGTTAAGATAGTGTACCAAACTCCACTTTGGCGTTATTACCGGAAGAATCCAATGACCCCTGCGACATTATTAAATTGCAAGGTAAATACTAGAGCTATACGAGTCGTGCATTTTATTCTAAGTAGGGTATACACTTACTGTTGATTGTAGGCACACATAAGGAAGTCCTTCTCTTGACGGGCATACAAACAGTCCTTGATATGGATAGTTATTATCATATCTCGTACCCACAAATACTTACAAGGAGTAGCACTTAAGGAGGTTGGTGTCGACCGCTCGCACCCTGTAGAGGTCCCATAGATCTTGGAAGTCTACGGCGATGAAGCCAGCAGGGCTGAGGAACGGCTGACTATCATGGTAGCCCAACATGGAGGTCTCTCTATGCTTCCTCTTTACGTTGGTCCTCTCCATGTAGTACCTGTGCAACTCCTTGCATGCAGGCCCCATCCTTGATAAGGTGTCGTCTCTGACCAATGGCATGCCTAATGTGAAAGTATTCGGAGCTGATGACGCCTTGCCAAGATCAAGCTTTTTCTTGGCCTGCTTGGCCCCTTGCACCTTGCCTACTCCTCTCCCCTTTCTGCCGAGTCGGGTGGAGAAGATTTCGCCTTCTTCAACTTTTTGGCAGGAGGGGGTTGGTGTGGCCTGCTGTCCACCTCCATACCATCGTCCCTAAAATCTGTATCATATTGTAATTGGAGATCTTCTTCAACGGCATGAGGGGCAACTACAAGTTCTCTGGCTTAAGGGGCCACTATATCTGTACGTGCACGCGACAGTGCCGGATGAGAACTTGGTGCTGGCCTAGGAGTTACATTGATCTGAATGTTCTGCTTGGGCCATTGGACGAAGGTCCCACATGTAGCTCCAAGGGTCAAAACCTCATCGTTCGGTGGGTGCTGGAGAGTGATGCCCACCCAATCGGGCTTCACTAAGTCTACTTGGACTTTTGCATGTCCGGTTAGCAGCTGTGCCCCATGAACCCAGGTTTCGGGGGTAGGCTTGAATGCAAGACCCTCTGCAGCCGGAATTGCAAATGATTGGGTCACCCTAACGAGTAGGGTGCACAATGTGGGTTCCTGCAACAGAATCGTACGTGTCATTACTACTAGGGTGTACTTTGGTGCTAATACAAAATATACATTTGTTGAATTTTGTTACCGTTATGTGGTCCACCGCGGCGGGGATTGGTGCTTGTTCTGCCTCCGCCTCAGTTGATGCGCAGCTGCTATGCCTTTGCGTGGGGCTAACTTCTACTCTGGGAGCTACAGCGGCCGGAGCTTCGGCGATCAACTTCTCATATGTCTCCACCCGAGCCTCCACTCGTGCGAGTTTCTTATTGAATTCTTCGACGAGCTCGACTCTAAGCTCCTCCCGAAGTTGCTCCTTAAGGCGTGCTTGTTTCTCCATCTTTGATAGCTTGTGCTTCTTGTACTGCCAAGCAAATTGGGAAAACCCATACTTTCATGGGACAGCAGAGCCAATGCCCCTTGTCCGTCCACGGTGTTCTTCGTTTTCCAAGGCTTTTGTGAGGATGTCATCCTCGCGCCTTTGTGAGCAGACCTCTTGGGAGGACTGTCTCTCAGCAGTCAGCTAGACCTGCCGTACAGTTAGGATTAATTAAATGTAGAGGACAATACAACCTATTGAAAGATGTTTTATGTGTTATACTTACAAGTCTATCGTACACCGCTTGATCTTCGGGGTTTGGGAACGTCAGTGTACCATCACTATTCTTCTTCGCCCTTGCCCTTGCCCAGTTCCTTGCTCGGGTAGTCGGGATATCACAAACAATTGGCGGGGTGTTAGATTCCACGGCAACTTGATCCTCCCTCTGCCATTCCTGCTGCTTCCCGGCGTATCCTCCCGTGCCAAGCCGGTGCGGGTGAATATTTTTTGCCTGCAACGCCCTACATGCCTCGCTTTTTGCAAGATACTCAGGGGTTGATTTGGCGGCATGGAACTCATCCTACAGGCCTAGGTGATGAATGGGTACTTCCCAAATGGTGAAGGCTGGGCGCGGTTGTGGACGTAGTCCTGACGAGGTAGGTCTTGAAATTTTTCCACAAGGTGCCCATCTTGCGGATAGCCTGCCGCTTCAGTCTTTTCTGGGTACCCAAAGCTTTCCTTGACCTATCTCTAGGCTTCATCTTTTATTCTGTGGGACCCGATCGATGTGGTCCGCCGAATTGTGAAGTTCCACCTCCCTAGGATTCTCGCAGATTGTTGCGACTTTTTGAGCTTTCTCTGGGGCCATAGGAAATCCCTGTTCGTCCACCTCCATTATTCTATACACTTCCTTATGGATCTTATTCTGGAACCTTGGAGCCCGGCTCGTTGTGGTCCCACTTGTAGTCGCCGACATTTTCTATCGAAGAAAAATAACATTACTAAACTTTACATATTGATAACATCACTATTGGAAAGTGAAAGTATTAGATGTGGCCTTAGTTTTGCTCAGAAATTGTGCATCAATTACAATCATTTGCAAGTGTAGATCCAAAAGAAAGAACAAGTGTAGATCCAAAAAAAGAACAAGTGTGGATCCAAAAAAAAACAAGTGTAGATGGTCTGTTCTTATAAAAAAATGTAGTTCCCAAAAACAAAATAACAACTATAGATGGTTGTTCTTATCTAAAAAAAAGAGGAAGTGTAGTGCCCCCCCAAAAAAAGAACAAGTGTAGATGGTTGTTCTTATAAAAAAAGAGGAAGTGTAGTGCCCCCAAAAAAAAGATCAAGTGTCCATGGCTATTATTTTTCCAAAAAAGAACAAGTGTAGATCCAAAAAAAAGAACAAGTGTAGATGGTCTGTTCTTATTAAAACAATAAGTTTAGTTCATGGCTGTTTTTTTCCAAAAAAAGAACAAGTGTAGATCAACTTGGCTATGGCTGCGGTCGTGGCGGTGAATGGATCAACTTTGCAAAAATAAACATGTGTAGAACCCAAAAAACAAATTAACAAGTGTAGATGGTCTGTTCTTATCAAAAAACATCAAGTGTAGTTCCCAAAACAAAATAACAAGTGTAGCTGGTCTGTTCTTATCATTAATGTTGAGCATTCATCACTGGCCAGAAAGAGGAGTGGAGAGAAGAAAGGTGAGGAAAAGAACAGCAGTATAGCAGTATAGCAACTAGATAGCAGTAGCAGTAGCAGTATAGAAAGTACACTTGCATTCATCACTAGCCAGAAAGAGAACAAGTGTAGAGAAGAAAGGCTAAATTAATTCATCATTGTGAGGAAAGGAACAACAAGTTAGAAAATTTCTAGCAATCATCAATTTGAGCAAGTTAGAGAAGAAAGGTGAGGAAAGAAAGTGGCAGGAAGAAGTCAGGGCCAAGAGTATCATCCAGAGGGCCAAGTGGTGATAGTGGCTAATTACAGGATGCAATCAAACAACATCCTCCAGATCTGCTATTCTAAGCCCGGCCATGCAAATCAATCAAAACATGACAAATATCTAGACTAGAACGGATTAAACAGTATAACATGACAAATAATCAAAAGTATAACATGACAAATAATCAACAGTATATAATCCCAAAAACATGACAAATATCTAGACTAGAACGGATTAAACAGTATAAAAACTAGATAGCACCGCTATCTTCATATATGCATACATGACAAGTGACAACACATACATCGTGACCATCATAACCAGGCATATCATCTAAAATATAAGCTTCAAAGATAACAAACAGAATATAAGCCACAGCTTAAACCCTAAAGATCACAGAATGACAACTGTAATATAAGCCACAGAATGACAACCAAACAGCGAAACCCTAGCGCACAACCAAATAAAATTTTCTAAACTACTATTCAAGCACACGAGAAAATGAACAACGATTGCCGAAATTACAAGATACTAGTCATGTGGCACCACGCTTAAACCCTAGGGCACACTGAGCCAACGATTGCAACAAAAAACATGGAGGAGAGGAGTACTAACCGGTGAGGCCGGGCTTGGGGTCGAGGCGACGATGGTGTGGCCGGGCTCGAGGTCGACGCGACCGGGCTCGGGGTTGACGCAGCCGGCCTCGAGGGCGGCAGCGGCGGGCTCGAGATCAATGCGGCCGGCGTGAAGGGAGGGCTCGGGGTCGAGGACGACGACGTTCTTGGTGACGGTGCGGCCGGGCTCGGGATTGACGCGCCGTCGTCGAGGGAGGTGGCGACATGGTTGGTGACGAGGCGTCGGGCTCGGCGAGGAGGCGTTCGGGCACGGTGAGAAGGCATCCGACTCGGGGTCGACGGGGCGTGGAAGGGAGGAGGAGGAGAGGAGGCGGCGTGGAGGAGATGATGAGAGGAGGCGGCGGCACGGAGGGGAGGATGAGAGGAGGCGGCGGAGTGGAGGGGAGGAGGAGAGGAGGCGGCAGCGATGGCACCCACGCTCGGGGTCGAGGACGGCGGCAACCGACGGCCAGGCTCATGGTCGAGGATGGCGGCAACGGGCGGCCGGGCTCGACGGCGTGGAGGAGGAGGCCAGGAGGCTCGACTGGATCTGAGAGATGTGGAGGCGACCGTCGTACTAAGTAACCCTAGGTCATCTAACATCTCTAATGGGCAAAGTACTAATGCCCGATGCGGATGACAACTATCCGTGACGGGCTCTTGTAAGAAGCCCGATGCGGATGAATGTCATCCGCATCGTGCGTTAATGCTAGCCCGACACGATGAGACATCTCGCATCGGGCATTAACATTAGGCCCGATAAAAATTAAAATATGCCATATTAAATTAGTTTACAAGTGTTATTACATTTTAAAAATTTATTGTAATTAACAGATGCCATAATAATCAATCAGTACAACTATAAACAGACAGAAGTACCATGTAAACTCCAGCTTCAAAAGACATAAAACAAATCTCACACTCCAGCGAGTCGGGATCAATGAAGTAGCTTATCTTTGTCGTCTCATCCATATCCGCATTCAGCTCCTCCTGATGATCTGTGGAGAGACCCCGACGCCTTCTTCCTACCTTCTTCACCGATCTCGGTCTCTTCAACATGTCATGACCCATGGTAGTAGCCTTTTTGCTGTTTTTACTCATTGCTCCCTGTAACATATACAAAGGCGTCAAACGTATCCTAGCTAGCAGCAAACGCATGAACATGAATAAAAAAAATTTGTCATAACATCGTGCACAGCTACACAACCAATCACAGAATAAAATTGATAGCCAGTCAAGGATAACACAAAAGACAACTTGGGACAGGGAAAAGATAGATTCATATGCCATACAGTCAGGAGGAACTATATCATACCAAATCACAGAGCTTGTTCAAAATTTTATTCAATAGCAAAAAGTGCTTAAACTTGGCAAAGTTAATTATATCCTATTTAAGGAACCAAAAGAAGTGAATAATCGGAAAACAAGAAAACATCACACTTAAGAGAGAGGACCAGTGCATAACCTGATGTATTTAGGAGAAGTTGAACCATTCATTGAAGCGAGTAGTATGTTCTCTGTTGATCCACATGTCTGATCGACCCATGTTGTCCTGTCGGACTTTCGCTAGATGCTCCTCAAAATATGGAGTTACTTCAGCCATATGTTGTAGCACAATGAAATGAGCCGCGCATAGGTAGCTTGATCGGGAACAATTTTTTTCGCCTATTGTGCCAAGGCTCGCTAACCTTCCTTCGTGGTGAGACGCAGGAACTCTGATAGGATCAGTCTCGGCCATAAAGTCGATGCAGAACTGAAGAACCTCCTCCGTCGTGTACCCTTCAATGATGCTCCCCTCTGGTTTTGCACTATTTCGAACGTACGACTTAAGAACTCCCATATACCTCTCGAACGGGTACATCTCCCTTAGAAAAGCTGAGCCACATATTTTTGTTTGCTTCACTAGATGAACAGGGAGATGAACCATGATATCGAAGAAAGATAGTGGAAAATACATCTCCAAGTGACATAGGGTATTGACAATATCGCCGCATCCGATCTAGATCTTTGGGGTCTATAATCTTCGGCCGATTGCATTGAAGAAGGCATAAAGACGTTGTATTGTGTGACGCACTTTGGGTGGTAGAATACATCAGATAGCAACTAGTAAGATCTGTGTGATCAGCACGTGACAATCGTGAGAATTCATTCGAACCACTTTTAGATCCTCCAATTTAATGTATTTAGTAATCCTTGCTTAATAGTCCGAAGGAACCTTAATATCAGACAGGAATGACAGCATTGCGATCTTTTCATTCTTCAACAATGTGTGGCAAGTTGGTGGGAGGTACACTCTTCCTGTCTTTTCATCCGTAACAGGCTAAAGCTCACTGCGAATGTTCAATTCCTGCAGATCAAGGCGAGCATTCAAGCCGTCCTTTGTCTTTGCAGGCATATTAAGCAGCAGCCCGAGCAAACTGTCGCAAACGTTCTTCTCTATGTGCATTAGATCAATGCAATGCTGGACCTCAAGGTCTTTCCAGTATAGTAGCTGCCAAAATATGGATTTCTCTTCCACATACCCTTATCATTTTCCTTGCCACGTTTTCTTTTCTTCCCAAACTCATTAGTTATGTCTTTGACCATGTCATGGATCTCTTCTCCGCATGCATCCTTGGGAGCGCCCAAGTTCTCTCCTACCGTTGAAAATTTTATTCTTTCTTCTAAAAGCGTGGCGTAGCGGGAGCCATCTCCTATGACCCATGTAAACCATCTTTCTGGATTTTTCACCACCGCTACGTGTATGTTCCATATAGTTGGAGTGGGCCTTCTTTCTTTCACGGTTTGTCCGTAAAGATTGCCCAGCGGGATAGTCATTAATGTGCGAACAAGAGAACTCGTAGCTTGAAGTTCTCCTAACCATATGCACCCCAAGTGTCCACGCCTTCTTTCCAAAGAATCTCAAGATCATCGATAACAGGCTCTAGGAATACATCGATATCATTGCCTGGTTGTTTTGGACCTTGGATTAACAAGCACAACATAATATATTTTCTTTTGAAGCACAACCATGGCGGAAGGTTATAGTTCGCAATAAGGACAGGCCAAGTGTTGTGAGAACTGCTCATATCTTCAAAAGGATTCATGCCATCCGTACACAAACATATCCTCATGTTTCTGGGGTCGGCAGCAAAGTCTTTGTACATTCGATCAATATTCCTCCATTGAATCGAATATGCTGGGTGCCTTAGCAAACCGTTGTTTGTTCTCTCTTCGGCATGCCACCGCACTAATTTTGCTTCCTTCGGGTTGGCAAATATTCTCTTGAAGCAATCAATGATGGGTAAATACGACACAACCTTCGCCGGACCACCCCGCTTTGACTTTTTTCCCTCCCCGCACTTTTCATTCGCTTGTATCGAGAAGCCTTACACATAGGACAAGCTTCTAGGTCCGCATATTGCTTGTGGTACAATATGCAATCGTTTGGACAAGCGTGAATTCTACGAACCTCTAACCCTAGGGGACACAGAACCTGCTTTGCTTCATATGTCGTTTCAGGCAATGTGTTCTCTTCAGGAAGCATGGCCTTCAATATTCTCAGAAGTTCTGTAAAACTTTCGTTTGTCCATCCACTACTTGCCTTCAGCTTCATTAGGTCCAAGGTAGCTGATAATTTGGTGTGCTTTGCCTTGCATCCGGCGTATAGAGATGTCTCAGAGTCACTGACCAAACGGCTGAAATTCATCGAATCTCTCTCGTTGTGAGCTTGCTCCTCAACATCACGTAACAGCTCTTGTAGCATATCAGGATCCACATCAACCATTTCACCGTCCAATGGAGATGGAATAAACATGTCATGTTCATCTTCATCTTCATGATTGTCGGCACCGATGCTGTCTGCAGCTGCACCATTATCCGATTCTATCTCTCCATGCTTCACCCAACATGTGTAGTCCTTTATGAATCCCCATTGTATCAAGTGAGAGTGTACCTCCTCTCCGCTAAACAAAATCTCATTCTTGCAATCTCTACATGGACAACACATGTATTTGCTATTTCTTCTTCTCCTATCCTCCTCCGTGATGATCATAAAACTTAAAACGCCATCTCTATACTCCTTGCAATGACGCTTCAAAGTTGTCACATTCATCCAACTTTGATCCATTGCTACAAAATTTAACAAAACATCAGTTGTCATACTACTAAATTGTAAAAAAAATCAACCTTTATACTTCTAATATATTCCTGCTTTTTTAAAAAAAATAACAAAAATTTGCCCCCTACAACCTCCCACCAAAAAAGTGAACAGTGGGATGAATTCAGACAGTGGTTGCTGGTGCATTTGTAGTATGTCCGAACTATATCTCAATCGGATAATTTAAACGACATCTGTAACGGGGCACAGACATCTCTAACGGGCGTCAAGCAAAGCCCGACACCGATATGAGTCATCAGTGACAGGCTATAAAGTCATCTCAATCGGGCCTTATTTTTGAGCCCATCACCGATGACCCTCATCTCTGACGGGCTCGGTGTTATGGCCCGATTGAGATATCCTAGGTCATCTCAATCAGGCTTACATCTGAGCTCGTCACAGATGAGTTTCATCGCTGATGGACTATTTACAATTGGGGCTGTACGAGTACATCTACAACGGTGCAAATGACGGCCTGATTGAGATGACTTCGTTCTGACGGCCCAAGTGCTCCAGGCATATTTGGGCCCGTCACAGATGATAGGATCTATACTAGTGTGGTGAATGGAGCTGTGAAGGTTATAGGCATCGACAATGTCAGGGATGATGTTGCCAAGGATGAAGTCACCACGGAAGAAGTTAGCGGGGAAGAAAGCGTCGATCCATTTGACGAGCACTGAGGTTCCATTGAAGCTATTAGAGATGTCATGGGTTTCAAAAGGGTAAGCCTTGTGCATTCTTGTTACAATTTAGGCTTCGAAAGTGTTGATTTGTAGTCATTTGTCTTGCAAGTTGCACTAGGATTTGTTTGAAATGTTAATTTTCTGGTGTTTTTTGCTGCGTAGGATGGATGCTAACTCAATTTGTAGAGTTGTTGTTCGGGTTGGTACATAAATTGAGTTTGATGAGAATGGTAGACCGGATTGTCATGTTTGACGATATTAATTGGGTATTAGATAAGGATACCGTCTATTGGCTTGACCTTATGAAAGATCTTGATCATGAGGTGAAACGTAGTTATTTATAAGAGATAACTTTAACCTTTGGGATAAAAATGCCAAGACGTATGCAAAGATAGCATCTGATAGTTCTTTGCTTGATGCATTGACATGTACTAGGAGATAAGGAGACTCCTTTTGGTTGTTGATGTGGGTGATGATCCACGAAATAGTATGGAGTAGGGAACATTCATGTGCCAGCTAGTAATGAGGTAGGAGATGGACAACCAATTGCTTGTACTGATGCTTGTACTGACATTGTATTGGCAACTCAACAGAGCCAAATCATTGCTTCGAAGCCTAACAAACCTAGGAAGCCTAGTACCTCAAAATAGTGATAATTAGGGTGAGAATGATGAGGTTGAATACGTTGGTGTGGACGAGGAGAAAGATCAGATCATGAGGCGGTTAATCTTGATTATGACCCTGGTTTTGACGAAGACAATGATGATTTAGCCGTTGATGATGAGGAGGGTTGTGAGTTAGTGGCTCATGTTACTAATGTAGACAATTCTAAAATAGTTGTTGGTGTTACATTTGAGGATGGTAATTGCTTTAAAAGACACATTAGGCAGTATGCATTACTGAAAGTGGTTGAACTTGCAGTACCCTATAGTGAATCAAGGAGGTATAGAGCATATTGTAAAGCTAAGCATTGCAAGTGGAGGATACATGCATCAAGACTACAACTACAAGATGGAAGAATGTTGATGGTCGTTAAGTACCAATTCCGACCATCATAGACCTCAGGAATAAAAGGAGATTAGCATCTTTTACATGCATATAGGTTTAGAATTAATAAAGTTCCACACGTCCTTGGCGATTATGTGAATGTAGGAACTTATATTAATAAATGAAGTGAAAGCATGCTCGTGTGGCGAAGAAACACAACTCCGACCAACACTACACCACAACATCGAAATACCAACTGACTTCGGTTGGTAAATATACGACAACACCGTCAAACAGACAGTTGGTAAAACATCATGACTTACCATCAGTTGATAAATCTTTTTTTGCTAAACGTGTGTCAATAGGTAAAAATACCCTCCGAATATCAGTTGGTGAATACAAATTTTATGTTTGAAGATCAGTCAGTATATACATGGATTGCTCCATGGTGGGATCGACCAAAAAAAGTACACGCGCGGCCACTCCAAAAAATTAGCATATACCACAAAAAAAGTTCATCGCCGACATCCTCCGCCAGTCCACCCTCAGTCCGCGCGACATCCTCCGCCTCCACCGCCGCACCCGCCTGCCCGCCGCCATCCCCGCCTCCACCACCGCAACCGCCTGCCCCTCCCATCTGGCGCGTCGCGCGCCCTCCCTTCCAGTGGAACCGCCGAATCCCCTCTCCCGCCGCCGCACTCCCTCCTCCGCCGGTGGACCGCCGCAGCTGCTCGCCCGCCGCCATCCCCGCCTCCACCGCTACACCCGCTTGCCCCTCTCATCTGGCGCGTCGCGCGCCCTCTCCGTCGATGGAACCGCCGAATCCCCTCTCCCGTCACCGCACCCCCTCCTCCGCCGGCCAGGAGACAGTCGTCGGAGTCCCCCGAAGTATGCCGCCAGCCTCCCTCGATCCCCATCTGCTCTCCTCTGTCCAACCCTACCGTCCATGCGTCGCCATCCCTTTCCTCCTCCCTCCACCTCCAGTGCACCATAGGAGACGACCCCGACATCTCCTCGTAGTGTGCTGCCCCTGTCTGCTGGTGTCTCGCCCACCTCCGGCATGCTAGGAGGCCGTGTGAATCCTTCGCCCTGCTGTCAGCCGTGCTCGGCCCCGACCCTGTCCGCCCGCCTCCATCCTGTCCGCCAGAGCAGTAGGTGTTCTCCCTACCTTTATTTTCCTTGCATAGTTTGCCATTTTCATCTTTACATCATGAGATAAACATTTTAAATTTACATGAGGCTTTTTAATTAGGGCATTCAGAATTGACAATCATCTTGTGTGTGTGTGTAGAGCATTTCCATTCTTCCTGAGAGTTTGTCTGTAGATTGTTAGCATTTTTAGATGCAGCGAGTCATGCTAATTATTTTGCAAATTCCAACTGCGTTATCTATATATATGTTTGGTCCTTGAGTTGGCTGGTTAGTGGATCGATGCAGTGGTAGATGATGAATACAGATAGACGCATTACCAATTTGCTTTAGTGGTAAGGTCTTTGCTGTTTTTCCCATATTAATTTAACTGCTCAACTGTTTTTCCCTCGCATTGACATGTGCATGGTCAATGCCACCAACTAAGATCACAGGTCGGTTTGGATTAAGGTGACCTGTTAGTTAAGGTTTTTGTGGATAAGCAATTAATTAGTATGTTACCTAAGCGGTAGACATGCATGATGAAGTAAATGTTAATTTAATTTGCTTAGTTGAATAGCTAAACCTATATTGATCAACATCTGGTGAAGAAAATTAGACACAATGCGCACAATGGATTGACTATATAATTATATACTAAAAAAATGAATCTAGTTATATTACTATACATACGAGCATGGCCATACAAGAGAGTAATAAACTATACTTCTCTTTTTTGCTAATGATTTGTATGATGAGTGATCTATCTCTCTAATCAGTACTTTTCATGTTGTAGCTGAAGTTTTCCAACAAGGCAGCACCAAGATCTTACTAGAGAGCTCCAGGTATTATTTCTTGTCCTCTGCATGATCAAGAACTGCATTTTCAATTTTAAATCAGCATACACTAAGATGATCAGCAGCAGCAGCTGATGTAAAGCATAGCTGATGTACACAGTATATCTAGGACACAGTATAGCTGATGTAAATAAGTATCTTGGATTTAATCTAGGACACAGTATAGCTGATGTACAACAGCAGCTTGACATCCCAAGGGCTCTAAGCCAATTGATATATCCTGCACAGATTCACCTAGCTCTCCAATGATAGAAGAACGCCTGAAAAATATGATTTGCATTGGTTAGCTTCAGTACAGAAAAACAGAATTTATTTTTCTAAATGAAAGGTAGATATATGGCAACGTAGTTAGTTCACCATTATCTCATAGACCATGTAATATTATACCAGGAGTCTTGAGCGTTATTATCAGTTTGAGGAATTGTCCATTAGTGACATAGTGAACAATTTGCCTTTGCAGCCATAAAAAAATAAGAGTAAATTTTACATTGGCCTCCGTTTTAGTGCAAAATACTTGTCATTCTCACATTCCTAAGACTTTTTAGAGGTTACATTTCCTTCCAACTAATGCCACCATGTTAGCACTAGCACTCCACATAAGGAACTTTAAAATTGCTTTGCACAAAAATGATTAGGATGTAATTAACAAGGGTAACAACGTACTTGGTCATGCGTCCTTGTTTTGTGTGAGATTTGATAGAGTGACAAGCAAATTGAAACATAAGGAGTAAAAAAAAGTTAAAAGTATATTTCTATTATACTAGAAACATTAAGTTCAGGATCAATTTACTTTTGTGGAGATTAAAAAATATACTCAACTCGCGAAGTAGTACAGGGATATATTATGTATGCTTGGCAAAAGGCATGTTACACAGAAAGTGCACCTAGAATCCAATGCAGCGGAGGAAGCTTGGTTAAAAATGGGAAGTTGTTTCCAAAATAATTGGTTTCCAAACAATTTGGCTGCCCCTATGTTTAGTCAGCTGATCAATATCCCCATTTATAGCCAGTATATGTACCAAGTCAAATGTAATGATCACACTAGATGACCGTTGTTTGATAATTAGGTTCAGCTGAATCTATTGTAGCCCTATATGTCTAGCTAGCCAAACTTCCCTCTAACCTGGATAGGTTTGTGAGTTTGTCATCCTAGCTAGTTATATAGATGGTGCCTTCTATTGGTTACGGGGCAAACCCATGTTACAGATATAATGATGCTAACTCTAGCATATATATCCTTATTAATTACAACGACTCTAAATCCTGTTGTAACATAGCACAACCATGTTATAACATATGAGAATTAGTAGTAATCCGTCTCTATTAAACAATCCCTGTAAAACACCTTGTGATACATTTTTTTCTTCGCTTTAACATAAAAAAAGTAACTGCTGGGCCAAGCTTGGCAGTGTTTCCATTAGACAAGTTCAGAAACCTTTAGTTGCAAATTGAAAATTCATGGCCCTAGTGAACCGGCTAGACATTTACAGTCTGTAATGTATTTTACAAAAGCTACAAAATTTAACACCTACTACTCTGGCATGACATACATGACATACATTGAAAATTTAACACCCAAGAGCTCTGTAAACATGAGATGTCAAAACAGTTCAGTAGAAGAAGATAAGTCTTTATATAAAATACATGGAAAAAACATTAGTAGGAATGCATCAACAATTAGTACTAATTTCAGGCATCAGTTTAGCTTTGACATGATAATGTACCATCTTTGAATCACTAACTTTAGCACTCTTGTTTTTAGTGTCCAAACTGATGAGACCAAATATATGTTACATGGTAATTATTTTCAGGGACTACAGGGTATATGTTGCTCAATTTCGTCTATTTTGGGTTGTGGTGCATCAGAAAGTAATATGCTTTTGGTGAAATGAAGCAAGTAGCTAGCTATTGTTTTTTGTTGCTGGAAGTGGCTGTAAGTGATTTTAGCTAGGTGGATTTTTGGATGTACTGATCAATGGTGGATTTTTTGGATGTATTGATCAATGACTGATGTATAACAAACTAAATATGTTCATCCATGTGTATTGTTGATCTGATTGGTTGAATGGCAAAATCGAATGTTTACAACTGTTTATGAGTGAAACAAGGGTTGTATAAATTATTGTCTCGGCTTGTTCATGAACTATTGAAATCTGAAATAAATTGCATATAAAAGAGCTTTTGTTTTTTTGTTCATTTAACTAGTCCGTCGAACTATCAGTCGCTAAAACCTATTAATAGATGTCTGATAGTCAGTCGACAAAAGTTTTGTCAGTCGGCAAAAGTGTTGTAATTGAGCATCAGTCGGTAAATCTTGATCAGTCGGTAAAAGTTCACATAGCGTTGGATGATAAGTCGGTAAAAGTGTCGTCAGTCAGTAAAGACTATTACCAACTGAGGTTTCACTGACTACAACTATCAGTCGGTATATCTTTGTACCGACTGATACTCAGATGCTAAAAATGCTTTTGCCGACTCATCATCGGTTGCAAATTGGGGCCATGTTAGCACCCATGTTAGCACCCATGTTTTGACGATCGCCATGTTAGCACCCATGAATTGGAGGGCCGACAAGTCAGGTGAAACCGACTTAAAGTGAGGCCAAACACCTAGAAACCGACCAAGGGGCCCACCTATCATCCTGTGGCCAAAGTCGGTGGCTAGATGTGGTGACCGTGGTTCGGCCAAACCAGGGTTCGGTCGAACCAGGAAAGGCGGTTCCAGCCCCCTCCTTCCACGTGGCGACATCTCCACCATCCATAATGATGGTTATGAGCGTTTAGCGATTATAAACCGATTTATCAACCATCATATGGAGGTTATAAAAAGGGGAGCTTCACTTTACTTTCAACACACACCACAAGAATTAGTTTCTACATTTCATACGTAGTCTCTAGGCTAGCGGAGTTAGGAGTTTAGTCCAGAGCTTCTTCTCAGTTCTGAGTCGTCTTCGGAATATCGGGTATGTCATTTGTAAGTTTCTTCCTTTGTATGACTTTGATCAATAAATATATTTATCTTTTCATATACTTAAGTATGGTTTATGTTTTACTTGCTTAGATATATTTCCCATCTATAATTTATATGGTAATTATAATATGGTTAGATGTGTAACTCTATTGCTATTGTCACGGTCCAATGTGCATTTAGGATTTAGGTGTGCTCTTGCCTTAGTCATTGACATCCTAGGAGGCAATGGTATCTGTGGCAATGTTAGCGCGGTGCTTAGACTGTTTCATAGACATTGGTTATGTTTATATCCACGGGTTGAAGAGGTAGACGATAGGTGGTGACAGCCCTGTCCATCCTTTGTAATCCTCCATGTTCGGGTATGGCGTAGGGCGAACGGTAAGAAATCGCCTTTGGTGATAGGTCGTGCCACTGGAGGCAGTACCTGCATAGTCCTGAGAGGATAGAAGTGGGTAACTAACCATTAATATAATTGTTTATATAACCTATACAACTATATTAGAAGTACATTAGGAACCTAGCTCTAACACGATACTCTCCACTTAGCATTAGTGTACCATTTGTTACGACTCTTCTATGTGTGTCACACTACCAAATTATCCATATCTCTTACCCCTGCTTAGACTTTGGCAATTCAACTATAACATATGAATATCCATAATAACTTGATATTATCTTCTTGACCGATGTCTTCTTTTGGGATAAAATAAATACGATACCCCGAAAATACTCTGGGGTGAAATGCTACAACAGTATATCCGTGCGCTTGTAGATTTATCTATAAACGTAAGAAATACCAACAAGCATTTCTGGCGCCATTGTCGAGGAGGACATTGGTCTAAGAAGAAATATTAATTACTAGTTTATTGATATGTTCATAGTTGACTTACCTTTGCTCTAGCAGGCTTACCTTGGTCTGTTTTTTCTTTTATGGACAAATAGTGTAGTGTATGACCGGTCTCAACTTGTCGACAAATTATAATCAAAATCCGGAATCACTTGTAAGAAGAGTTCGACCTCATGTTGTTCCTCCTCAAGTGATCCTCTCAGCAAGTGAACCGGCGATCAAAGCACCATCAAGCTTAATGGCCCAGAGGACCCACCATGATTTCTCGGCATCCTCAGCTGTCAGTGCCCTTACCGGACCAGCTGTCAGTATGGGTGAGGCAGGTTTTGAAATCAAGACAGTCGATTAACATGGTGCGAGCTAATCCATTCGTGTGAAAGCCAATAAGGATGCCGGTGCTCATCTTCAATCATTCCCGGAGATCGCAACACTTTCACTATCAAGGAGTCACCCAAGATTCCATCCGACTCCGATTGTTTCCATTCTCTCTAATTGGGTGAGCGAAACAGTGGTTCTACGTGAACCGTAGTAATTGGTCCATCGATGGGATAAACTATGTCTTTATTCCTCATAAGAGTTTTTTAGTTTTCGGTAGCAAACCAAAATCATTTAGGTCAAATGAATTATACTTTCGGCATATAGTCAAAATTATCCTCATATCATATGAGATGATAGGACTTATATTTGCCTATCACATAAAATAATGGATCATTTTTATTCTAATTATATGAAATTAATATAATTCCATATGACCATTCTCATATTACATAATATGATAGGATTTATATTTGCCTATCCATGAAATAATAGAGGAGCTATTTTACCATGAAATAACCTTTTATGAGCATGAATGAAATACTAGTATATGTGATAATCCTTATTCTAATGGTGATAGTTTTATATCTTGTCCAATATCAAAGTGTTAGCTAAGGAGAAGGAGAATATATTAGTTATGTGAAATAATAACATGCTTTTCTACCCATAAATGATAAAGATTTCTCTAATGCATTGGATGATCCCTACAACAAGGCCGAGGTAGTGAACAATGTTCAAGATATTGATGCTCGCATGACTTGCGAGACATGCGGCAACACTGCCACTTGGGGAGTAATTGCCCCGTGACACATGAAGATGCATGCTATCCGAACAACAACAATGGGTATCGATCCACAAGGAGGTCAATGGTGGAATCAACGCCCTTACTATCAAGGAGGTAACAATTCTTCCCATGCTTTCAATTCAAATCAACCTTCCTTGAATGATCTTGTCTTAGGCTAGGCTAAAATTAATGAAACTATTTCTAAAAGATTAGCTTCCAATGACAAGACTTTAAATAGTATTAATACCAAATAGAAAGTCTTTCTTCTATAGTAAAAACCAATTGAGTTTTAATAAATGATAGAAACCAATTACCTCAATTGGCTCTTTGCTTATCCCTTCATCCGAATCGGGAAGATTCTGAGGCAACCCTGAACCTTCCCTAGAAAATGTTCGTGTGATGACCACATGAGGGTGGTAAAACCACTCGTGATCCGCCAAATCCTAACAATGCAGGGAAGGTAACAAAGGAAGATAGACCATCCAAAAGCAATGATCAAGTACATGAGGGAAATATGGCTCCGCAAGAATTCCATGATACAACTCTATTGTCGTTCCCTCATCACAAAAGGAAGCCAAACGTGGATGAGCAATTTGCTCTTTTTTTGAGGTTATTCAAAAGATCCACATCAATGTCCCTCTATTGGATGCGATGCAAGTTATCAATTATGCTCGCTATCTCAAGGACATCCTCAACAACAAAAGGCCAATGCCTACCACAGAGATAGTCAAATTGACAGAAGAGTATAGCGTAGCTATACTCAACTAGCTTCCTGAGAAGAAGAAGAAGGATCAAGGATGCCCCACAATTGCATGTTCAATTGGGGCACAACAATTCGAGCATGCTCTATGTGACCTTGGAGCCAGTGTCAGTGTTATGCCCAAGGAATTATTCGAGTGACTGAACTACTCCACTATGTCATCAACTCCGACGCGGCTACAGCTGGTCAATTTCTCGGTCTGCTACCCGGCGGGAATTGCCGAAGACATTCTGGTGAAGAGAACGTCGTTGATTTTGTGGTGCTCAACATGGATGTCGATAAGAGAACACCGCTCATTCTTGAGCGACCGTTCCTTAGCACCGAGGATGCCCGCATCGATGTGGGAGCTAGAGAAATCCGACTCCACATGAATGGAAAGGAGGAGAATTTTATCTTCCAACCTAGAGTGGAACAGTGTTCAACGGTCAGAGTCTAATATGGGCCAAACACAAAGAATATCAAAGAGGTCAAAGTTAATCCCCCAGAGAAGGACAACCTCATCATGTTCATGATGAAATTTCTAGAAAAGGACTTACTGTCACACTAAAAGAAAATCAAAACGACGGTAAGGCAGGAGATGTCAACTCAACCGCCACCTCCAAAGTCCGAAAAATCCTTGACCACACCAAGCAATCCAAGGAAAACCAAAAAGGTGTGGTGAGGGAAACAAGTGTAGTCGTCCGCGTCTACTTCTCTGAGATTGGGCGATGCAACAGCATAATTGCACGGAGGAAGTCCTTGCTCGTTTGACTTTAAATGGGAAGTCCTTGCCGATAGGTAAATTGGTATATATCTCATGTTTAATTTTCTAATGCATGTTTAATTTCCTTGCAATTTTTAATTTCAAATTTTGCATACTAGCATGGAGAGGAGCACCCCTCGGTTCGGCCAAACCAAGGGTTGGCTCACTCTATAAAATCCAAGGCATGGAGTTTGCTCTCCTTGCCCCAAATTGAGTTGCAATTGTTTTCTCTCAAGTTCCCTCCTCGTCTCTCGAGTTCTCATAGTATTCTTGCTCTAAGTTCATAAATTTTTTTCCATAGTTTTCTTGAATCTTGAGTTTCCTTCGCGGGTTGTCATGCAAGAACGTTTTGTGATGGCAACCAAGCTCCACAAGAACAACTAACTCGGACAGCTAACCTGCTTTGAGAAAACACTTAACCCGTCTGGAGTGTTCTTGTTTTTTTGCAAGCTGCACTAATGAAGAAGGGTGTCAAGCGGTTTTTTGGCGCTATGCGCAAGGCCACGGGGACGAGCTCAAGCCATTCAAGCTCAGCTCCATCCACCGTCTATGCACCTAGCCTGACGAGACAGGATGAACCGCAGACCACTACATCGAGGGGAGAAGCAAGCTTCAACTTTCCCCATTCCTCTCTGACACTGACCTTGATCTAAGGAATGATTGAGAAAGACAAGCCTACATCATTCTCAAGGAACGGGACTTTGTTCACAACTGAGCATATGATCCAGCATTGCTCACCAAAACAGGTATAGATATTGACTTCATTAATGTTTCGCGTACCATAGAGTGGCATAAATTTGCACATGTGGGGGAAGAAGGTTCACGCCTTCTTACCATCCAATTTCTTTGCACCTTAAAAGAAGTAGGAGAAGATATTACTTTTTGATTTTTAGAAAGGAATATTATTACACATGGAAAGAATTTAGTCTCCTTCTAGATTTTGCTCAACATTGTTCTATGAACTAGGAGTCACCACTATCAAACTTTAAGTTTTTGGCAAAGCATCTTAGGTGAAAATTTTTGTAACGAGCTAATGACATTCATAATCCTATCTTAAGGTTGATGCATAAATGGGTAACATTTATTATCTTTCCTAGAGAAGATGTTAGGCCAATAAGAGTTGATGAATTTATGATCCTTTATGTCATGGTCAAGAAAATTAAAATATCTCCTGTAAAAGTAATGATAAAATAATGGTTAGAACAATTTAGGATGAAGGGACCCGTTGAGTGCACTTCATTAATCACTCGTATTGCATTTAATATCAGAGTCTTGGGAGATGTACAAATCTCATACATCACCAAACCCCACGAAATAATAGGCGAGGATAATTTTGTGCAAGGTCATACGTTGAAACATGGTCCCGAAAGATCCCTTGTATTTTCTTCCCTGGATATACAAATGAAATTCCATTACCTAACCCGAAATATCATTTGTATATGTGTCGGGAGCTAACCGTAACTCTCTAGACAAGAGAGGTTGCTCATAGGAGTAGTATTTCTGGCAAGGTTACAAGGAGTAGGTCAAGAAGGGCCTCTATGGAGGAACAACCTCAATAGCCGAGCAGTACACTTATCAGCCAAGGAGTGTTCCGACTGGGTATGCATCCGGTTGGGAACAACCGCCACAACATTATGTGGCTGGAGGTTTGTCATGGCACTCAGCTATTTGTGAACAATGGGCACAAGGACCTAGTTGGTACCATGGACAGGCCACGGAGTCATCATGCTCCAGTGGTGTACCACCATCTTTTGGTGCTCAACGCTCATTCTTGGCACGAGGCTTTCATGATCAAGGATTTGCAGAGATCACTCAAAGAATAGGTGAATTGGACATGAGAACCATTGAAATTCAAGATACACTCTATCAACATGTCGAAAAAACTTATTAGTGGTAACACCAGACCAATGAACAACTCCA
Source organism: Oryza australiensis (assembly GCA_019925245.2). Taxonomy (NCBI): domain Eukaryota; kingdom Viridiplantae; phylum Streptophyta; class Magnoliopsida; order Poales; family Poaceae; genus Oryza; species Oryza australiensis. Next base: position 179,011 of record JAIFGZ020000193.1, read on the forward strand.
GAAAATCAGCTCTACACTGCAGCAAGGTCAGTCCGACTTGATGGCATGTTTCCGTTCATAGGGGTTCAATCCCTATTGCGAACCATGAGCAAGGAACAAGCTTGGGGAGAGCCCCACGTGAGGTCGCATCATTTACTTACCTAATTCTTGAATTGCATTTTGAAAAATGATAAAAATATATAAGGTAGCTATGCATGGTAGGAATGTTTAATTCCCTCACTTTGGAAGTGATGAATAGTCGCTCTGTTTTATTTCCCTTATGCCTACTTTACGACGTAGCATCCTCCAAATTTTGTGTTTGTTGGTTTGGGTATATCACCTTGAACTTGAAAACTTGTGGGTAGCAAGTGCATGATCTAAGTATAGGTTGTTGTGGGATATGATATGGTAAAGTAGAGTAGCTATAATCCTATTCTAAGTGGAACCTGAATCTTGAGATGTGAGGTCTCCTCCGGAGAGGTCAACTCCACAATACCACATAACCTCCCAGGAGTCTGGTTATGCGTGAAATAGTATAGATACAGAAACTTCATATGTTTTTACAAATTAATAATGTACAAGTACAAGTTATACAACACAAAAAGACGCGACACTTCCACAGAGATAGCCCGAGTGTAGAGTCGACTTAGAGTTCGTGTTCTTCCTTGGCTTAGGATTTCCTGAAGTTATTATATGCAAGAGTGAGTACCAATGGTACTCAGCAAGCCAAACTGAACTTAGACTAATTAAGTATGTAGGATGTCTCAAAAATAATAATATAAGCTTAACTCTAGCATGATTCAATAATAAATGTATAATTTTAGTTTTAATATGCAAAATAGTTGACAGAAACAACGTAAGCTTAGTTTTAATATGATTCAGTATTATATGTTTAAATGGAGATACATGATATCCTTAAAAGAAATAATATAAGCCTAACCTAGACATGATTCTATACTATATGGGTATGCATAATTTCGTTAAAGAGAATAATATGAACCTAGCCTTAATATGATCCTAGGTTCTACCCCCTTCCTATACTTATATACGAATGATTATATTTTAAAATAGCATTTTAGAAAAGTTGCTCATGCCATTATACTGGATTCACCCATAGACACAACTCCATTAACCAGGAGTACAACATATTCGAATACAAATCGACTCTGTACCGTCTGCCCAACTTTACCCGAGGATTAACCTTAGTTAGCCAGACTAAAGGGTAACATGGAATTTATATAGTTCTAACGTTTTCTGATGTGTGAGCGAGACCTGAGGGCTATCTTAATATGGGCACCAATTCTAACCAGTAATTGGTGTCTCAACCCCTATTTAATAGCTATTCGTCACACACTTGCCTCGGCTTGGTGGAACGTGGATCTCTATCTTAACAGATGGTACCGATCTGCTTAGTATGTTTACATAGTTGTCCACCAATAAGACTTCAACAATAACACTACAAATCTCCCATGCATAGAGTCGCATGAATAAAACTCCTAAGTCCCCAGGGAGATCAGAGAGATATATAATTGTCATGTTGGTATAATCGGTCCATCGGATGGGCGAAACTATGTCTTTATTCTGGCATAAGAGTTTTTATAGTTTTCTAGCATACAGCCAAAATCATTTAGGTCATATGAATTATACTCTCTGGCATATAGTCAAAATTATCCTCATATCATATGAGATGATAGGACTTATATTTGCCTATCACATAAAATAATGGATCATTTTTTCATTCTATTATATGAAATAATAATATAATTCCATATGACCATTCTCATATTACATAATATGATAGGATTTATATTTGCCTATCCCATGAAATAATAGATTACTTTTCTATGTTACCACATGAAATAAACTTTTATGAGCATGAATGAAATACTAGTATATGTGATAATCCTTATTCTATCAATGGTGATAGTTTTATATCTTGTCCAATATCAAAGTGTTAGCTAAGGAGAAGGAGAATATATTAGTTATGTGAAATAATAACCTCCTCCTTTTCTACCCATAAAATGATAAAATTTTTCTAATGCATTGGATGATCCTCTACATGAACTAGGATATATGAAATATTAACATTTAAAATCTAGAGAACATGTAAGACTGCATAAAATGATAGATTATAGCTATCTAACCCATCCCCGGAACATTTCAAGCTAAACATACTTTTATAACATGGAATTCATTATTTTAAAATACTATGGATAATCAAGGATAGTTTGACTTGCCTTCAGTATCGGCGGTCTCAAACCTTTCATTTCCATGAGTAGCAACGAAGGCATTTATGTCAATGTTAGGGTCGAGTTTGGTTCCCTCCGTGAACTCGATGTCGCAATCTATCGATTATTGATAAAAGAAATCAAATAAAAAATTCCAAACAAACACCAAATAGAAATTCAAAAAGTGTTTAAAAGGTGATTTTTGAAGTTTTAAAGGGAAAGTTATTTGTTGGGTCCTAAAACATAAAATTTAGGCTGAATAGAATAAAGAAAAATAAAAATAGTATTTAAAATTTTCTTAGAGAAGAAAAAGAGATAGTTTTTGGAATTTTAAATAAGAAGATTATTTGCTAGATTTTAGGATTTCCAATTTGAGGTTAAATTGGAATAACAAGAGTTGAAGGACATATTTCAAATATTCTAAAGAGTAGATGAATAAAATTTGGAAGGAGTCAAAGATATTAAACTACTTCTTTAGGGTTATTTGTCAAACCCTAAACTTTAAAACTTGGGTTTAATAAAAAGAGTTAAAAGGAATATTTTAAATTGTTTTAAAAAGGAAAATAAATAGAAAGATTATTTTTAAATTCTAAAGTTTAAAATTGTGGCTTGTCTTAAAATAATTTATATAGAATCAAAAAAGTTAAGATTATTTTTAAAAGGAAATATATATAAATTTGAAAGAAATATGGAGAGTTTATGAAGTTTTGAAAGGAGTAAAAGAATCTATTGATCATTAGGGAATAAACCAATTTTCTAGAAATTCTGAATAAGTTTACATAAACATAAAATTAAAGGAATTCAAATAGATTTTAAAAAGATGATCTTTGCAGTTTAAAAGATTATATTTTTAGGTTTAAACAATTTAAGTTTGAATAAATGTAAATATAAAAGAGTTTTGAACCAAATTTTTTAAAAAGGTTTTAAAATAATATATAAAAATTTGAAAATAAGATTTTGAAAGGGATTGAAAAGATCAAACTACTTTCCTAGGTGTTTTCCTAAATTTTCTTCTATTTTTCTCTCTTTCCTCGATCTCTATCTTTTAGTAAAACTAAAACAGCAAAAAATGGAAAATAAAAATGGCCCAAATTTTCTTCTATTTTCTCTCTTTCCTCGATCTCTATCTTTTAGTAAAAATAAAACAGCAAAAAATGAAAAATTAAAATGGCTTGGGCCGGTATTGAACCCAAGAGCTCTCTCTCTCTTTTCTAAATAACCTCACTCTCCACTGCGCTAGCGGATGTTTCTGTTGCTCTCTTTCTCTTGCATTCATTTCTTTCGCTTCTTCTTCTTTGTTTCTTTCTCTCTCCTTTCTGTTTCTCTTCCTTAGCGCCGGCACCAGTGGGGATGGGAGCGCGCGACGGCGAGGGCAACCGAACTCCGGGGATTAAGGGGTCCATGTGTCGAAACTCGGTTTCGGCAATAGAAATTTGAGGGTGCAGTCAAGATCGCCAAGCTCGATGGGTTAGATGGAAAACAAGGTTTAGACAGGTTCAGGCCCTCTCGTGAGGTAATACCCTACTCCTGTTTCGGGGATTCAATCCGCCGAGTGTTTATTGATCTCAAGATCTGTTGCTCTTGCTGCTAAAGCTGATTGCTCATATGTCTCATCTAAAGCTCATATCTCCTCTCGCATATCCCTCAAGGGACGCCCCTTACCCCCCTTATATAGTCTTGGGAGGTGGGCTTACAAGTCGAAAACCCTATCATATTCTAAGTCCGTTTCCTCAATCTTACCAATCCGTGACTATGAGCCGTTGCCTTATCTAATCGGCAACGTAACACCCAAGTCATAGTTGGTTTACATAATTGGCATGAGCAACCTATCCCTATCTCCAGTCGGATAAGCTTGCCATGTGGATACCCGATTGCCATAATCTCCATAGTAGCCCCCAAGTCCTTTTCAGTCGACGAGACAACTCAGCTTCAAACCAAAACAGTACGCAGCCAAAAACCTCTTTGGCCGAGTGCTTCTGGCGCCGAGTGATTCCATCATCTCTGCCTGAATCATTCCGAGTGGCTCCAAAGACTCTGAAGGGCTGGAAAATATTCAAAAAATAAATACTCAGATACATCTCTCGATGCACCTAATTAGGCGTAGCTCCCGACCATGTGTTTAGCCAAAAATAGACAAAACACACAATCAAGAACTATAAAAATCATCCTCATGTAGACGCTTAGCTCAAGCTAAAGCATCCTCATAACTCGGCAAACTCATGCTTATCCGAGCGAATTTGCCCGAGTCATCCCAGAGCAAATAACTCAATTAACCCTAGTAGGTGAAAAGCACTCGGTAGGCTCATGTCTATCCGAGTGGATCTCCCGAGTCATCTCGGAACAAATATTTCAATCATCCCTTATGGGTAAGAAATCAATTCGCTTGGTAAGCTCATGCTTATCCGAGCTGATCTTCCCGAGTCATCCCAGAAATTTGTCCGAATCATCCCGGAACAAATAATTCTCATATAAATGCTTAGCTCAAGCTAAAGCAATCATAAAAAATCACATCACTCGGCAAGCACATGCTTATCCGAGTAGTTCGCCCGAGTCGTCTCGAACAAACAATTTAATCAACCTCGTGGGTAAAAAACACTCGACAAGCTCATGCTCATCCGAGTTAACTTGTCCGAGTCATCTCGGACAAATAATCTAATCAACCCTCGTGGGTAAAAATACTCGGCAAGCTCATGCTCATCCGAGTTAACTTGCCCGAGTCATGTCGGGACAAATAATTTAGTCAACCCTCATGGATAAACAAATTTTTCAGTCATCTGAAAAATACGACCAAAATATTAAATAGCTCCTGCCATAATATTGATCTTAATCTAAAAAAGATCTTCACCAAGGTGGAATAAATAGCATTGATATAATCATTTAATCAAATGCTTTAAAACCAGATAGTTCCTGTCATCAGGACAGCCATGAAAAGCTTAACTATTTGTCACCTTTCAAATTGCATCGTGCCAACTTCTCATGAAGTTATGCAAACCGCGGTATGAAAGGATTTTAAAGGTATTGGGCTATGTGACACGTGCATATTGCCAGGGCAAATCTGCTTAAGTCCATCCACTTAAGTCCCTAAGGACACGCGTCAAGCCACACCTTAGTTGGGCCGCAAGTCTCACATGGGCTCGGCCCAATCGCGAGATGACTTAACAAAAAACCCTCAAGTCTTTTACGAAGCCTCGAGGTCATCCCCTGCCACTTCGTCTTTCGCGTCACTATTCATAAGCTCTCCGTGGAACTCATCTTGGCCTCTTTATGCCTCTGATGCTGCTTGTAACCTCGGATGTGAACTTGTAGAAAATTTCTTAAGTAATTTTCGTCTGACTGTCACCAAGCCTAAGCTTGATTAGGTCATCAAAAAATTCTCAGTCCTTATCTATTGAACTCGAATCAAAACACCAAACAATGATAAACCAAATATAAACAGGTTGTCGAAGAAAACCATGCTTTATTGTCCCGTATGCAGCCCCCGACTGTCAACTCAAGAAGTTATCTTGCTTGAGGTCGGCAGTCAAGAATAACATAAAATTTACGGCAATTTAAGCATAGTATCGTCGAAGATGTTCAATATTCCGGGAGTTCTTCACCATAGATCCATCTTCGCGCTTTAGTCGAAATGCTCCTGGCCGAGTCACCTTAGCAATTATGTATGGTCCTTTCCATAGTGGAAACAATTTGTGACGGTCCTTGGTGATCTGGATCTTGCGTAGAACCAAATCGTTGACAATGAAAGCTCGCGCCCAAGCATTGCGACTATGGTATCGTCTAAGTCCTTGAAGATATCTTGTCGACTGGATCAAGGAAGATTTTCTTCGTTTTGGCATCGCCTTGTCCTGACTTGGCTACGAATTTCACCCTCTTCAGATGTTGATGCAGCCAGTCGGATTTCTTTCTGGCCACGTGATCTCTCACAAGATTGGGCCATATCGTAGCTTTCTTTGTCGCAGGTGAAGGCTTGTTTGACGTTGCTGCACAGGGTGATGACGCCATTAGGGCCAGGCGTCTTCATGCAGAGGTAAGTGTAGTGTGGTATCGCCATGAATTTGGTGAGTGCAGGCCTTCCGATGATCGCGTGGTAGGCCGTCTTTGAAGTCGACCACCCTGAAAGTGGTATTCTCCGTTCAAAAATTCTCGCGAACTCTGGAGGTGACTGGAAGGGCGATGTGCCCGAGTGGCGTAGATGACAGCCCTGGGATAACTCCGTGGAAGAGGGCTGAGCTTGCCTTCAACTCGGATCTTGGAATCTGCATCTCGTCCAAGGTCTTGGCAAATAGGATATTGAGGACGCTGCCCCCATCAATAAGGACGCGCTTCAGCTTGATATTCGAACCACCGGTCGAGTACCAAGGATACCGCCCGGGTGAACCACTCGGTCGGGATGATCCGAGCGATTAAACGTGATGGCCACCTCCGACCATCGTAGATGTTGTGGGACTTCGGTTTGTGCCGCGTTGACCTCGCGGTCCATCAGCTTTTGCTTCCTCTTGGACTCATAAGCCTGCGGCCCTCGAAGATGTGATTCAGCTCGCCCACGGGGTCTTGAAAAGGCTCCGAATTTCCAGTTGGGTTGTTCTTCTTGGTTTCCGATGGACCGGCTTCATCAGTCGGCTTCTTGTTTAACCGTGCCGCATATTGCTCAGTGAATTGCTTGTATATGATGCATGCACTGAGCGTTCATGATCGTTCATGATCGCGTCGTAGGCCGCAACTCAGGGACAGCGTTGAGAACTGGACGTTGTGGCAACCAAGTCCTCGAGTCGGCGCTTGCGATCTCTCTGGCCATGATTGCTATTGCCGTTATCCTTCTTAGGGTGTCGGCTTCCTCTCGATTGCTTGTCGTCCCTTTCGTCAGGCCGATCTTGGCGCGCCGCTTTGATCGCGTCGCTGGATTTGGCGTAGGAGTTCGCTGTCTCGAACATCCGCTTCACCGTCTTCGGTGGCTTGCGCCCAAATTTTCCGATTACAGTTCATCACGGACTCCCTTCTGGAAGGCAGCGATGATGATGTCGTCGGTGATGTTGGGGATCTTGTTGCGCTTTTCAGATGTAATCTTTCAGAGGCTCGTCCGGCTTCTGGATGACGTTGTACAAATCGAGGTGGGTGCCGGGCCTCTCGAAGGTGCCCTGAAAGTTGGCGATGACGTTGTACTTCTCTATTCCCATGGGCTTGAATCCATTCGGCCAGTGCACTCGGCGAAGCTCCCGAGTGAAAGCTGGCACTCCGTCGTCGCTGCTATCGGGTGATCCCCTCCGATCTTCCTGAGTGTGTTGGTCTCGCTCCCGGTAGCGACAATCGAGGACTTCCCGCAGATCATTTGGCGGGGTCCTCGGTTGGCTGGTTGGGTAGCTGGAGCTGTTGTTACGGCGGATGCGGTGGTGGACGGGTGGACGTCCATGTCGTTTGTCGCGGGAGTCGGCCGTTTGCTCCTGATGCTTTTGCGTGGATTCATGGCGTGGGCCTCTTGGCCTAGCCGTCGACCGTCGGCTCGGGCCTCTTGTAGTCGCGACCTTAGAGGCGGGAGTCGGCTTCGTCGGACGTTTCAGCCACAGACTCAGTCGGCCTTCGCGCTGAGGTGGAGGGATGACCGTTGGCTGTAGCTGCAACGATGGTCTTGATCTTGTCTAGTATTGGAGTCATGTCGGGGGGCGCCGTCTCGATGACGATGTCCAGGAGTGTGAGGGCAGCAACAGCGTTCTGCTGTGGTGTCTCGAAGATATTGATGTTGCGGACTCGCGTTTGAAGTATGGCCTCCTGAGCGGATCGTCCAGCTGCCCTCAGATCCTGCTTTCTTCTGTCGGCATCTTCCCTGCGTTTGTTCTCCTCATCGGCCTCCTCGGCCAGCCTTGCGCTCTTGCTCGATCTTGGCTCGCTCTTCCTCTGCAAGCCTGCAGGCCATGGTTGAGTTGGACTCGGCAGGCCCAGCCATGAGGACATCGAAGCACTTCGGCTCGTAGTCCTTGTGGCGCGAGTCGTCGGCTTCGTCGAGGGGATGCCATAGAGGTCGTCAAAGCCGACGGAGCTGAGGTATTCGTTGAGCTCCGAAGATGAGCATGAGCCGAACGGCTGGAGGATGACGGCGACCTCCCTCGACCCTGGGTAGCTCGGGTCTGGATCGTTCCAGTCCGAGTCGAGCTTGGGGACGTGGGCTCCTCCGAGTGGGTCGACCTCGACTCGGGGAGAGGAGTTTGCCGTAGATCTCAGCGGCGTTTGGTAATCCAAACAGCGCCGAGAGGTCTTCTTTCGAGTAGATCGTCTTTGTTGAGGAGACGAGAAGATCGGTGTAGATGCTGGCGGCGTTCGGTTGTCCGAACGGTGCCGAGTGAATTCCTTCGTCGGAGAGGGTGGACCGCATCTTGGACTCCAAGATGTTGTCGAAGATCTTGGCGCTATTCGGGAGCCCGAACGGCGCCGAGTGGGTCTCTCCTTCCGACTGGTTCGAATCCGAGTCGAAAGAGGAGTGCTTGTCGAAGTTGTCGACGGCGAAGTCGCCGAATCCTGAAGAAGATCCCATCACGCTTGTCGGCGAGATTTGTCAAAGAAGTCTTGACGCGCCCCCTACTCCGGCGCGCCAAGCGCCGAAACTCGGTTTCGGCAATAGAAATTTGGGGTGCGATCAAGATCGCCAAGCTCGATGGGTTAGATGGAAAACAAGGTTTAGACAGGTTCAGGCCCTCTCGTGAGGTAATACCCTACTCCTGTTTCGGGGATTCAATCCACCGAGTGTTTATTGATCTCAAGATCTGTTGCTCTTGCTGCTAAAGCTGATTGCTCATATGTCTCATCTAAAGCTCATATCTCCTCTCGCATATCCCTCAAGGGACGCCCCTTACCCCCCTTATATAGTCTTGGGAGGTGGGCTTACAAGTCGGAAACCCTATCATATCCTAAGTCGGTTTCCTCAATCTTACCAAACCGTGACTATGAGCCGTTGCCTTATCTAATCGGCAACGTAACACCCAAGTCATAGTTGATTTACATAATTGGCATGAGCAACCTATCCCTATCTCCAGTCGGATAAGCTTGCCATGTGGATACCCGATTGCCATAATCTCCACACCATGCCCATCTACGAGGTACAGGGAACCCGTTTTTGAGTTTGGCTGGACGGGAGACATGGTGTAACGGCCTGGCGACGGCGAGCTTCATAGCAGTGGCGGTGATGCTCCTGGCATGTCGGCCGGTTTCCAAGCAAACATGTCAATGTTCGCACGCAGAAAGTCGACGAGCGCGCCTTCCTATTTCTCCTCGAGGCCAGAGTCTATCTGCACCATCTTTGAAGAGTCGATGTCGGAGAGGGAGACGGCCTTGTACTCGGCAAGGTTGGCGGTGAGCCCCGACGCAGGCGGCGCTGAGTCCGGGGGCTTCATCAACCATCGACGTCTTTCCCTTAGCATCAGCGAGTAGGGAGGTGAACTCCCATGTGGACCAAGAGGTTGACGGCCTCGCTCAGGGTAAGGCTTTCATTCTCGCGGGCGTAAGAGGTGGTGACATCACCTCATACGGAGAACGTGCCTGCGGGCCCAGGCACCTTGAGGACCAAGTATGTGTAGTGTGGGATTGCCATGAATTTGGCGAGGGCTGGGTGCCTGAGCACCACGTGGTAAGCCATCTCAAAGTCCGCCACATAGAACTTGACAAATTTGGTGTGGTAGTTCTCCGCATTCCAAACGTCACGGGCAGAGAGACCATGCCAAGAGGCAAGCTCGCTTGCCAGGGACGATGTCGTAGAAGGGCGAGCAGTGGGCTCAACGGTAACATGGGAGGGTCCGAGTTCACTCAGGGTGCCTTGAAAGAGGACATTGATGCCACTCCTCCCATCAATGAGCACGCGTTTGAGGCGTACCTTGAGCACCACCAGGTGTGCTACCAGTGGGAACAGCCCTAGCTTCGGACACGCCTTTGGTTGGCCCGAGAAGGCGATCGGGATCTCTGACCACCGGAGGCGTTCGGGCGGCTGGGTGGAGATGGCGTTCACTCATCAGGAAAGGAGCTTCCATTGTCGACGGCTTTCCGAGGCTGCCTCCCCACCGAGGATCATGTTAACCGTGCGGGTTCGCTCCTGGAAGCCATCTTCCCTCTGATGATCTTCCTTCTCCCATTTTGTATCCCCATCCCTCTTCTTTCGTCCCCTTGGGGGTCGGGGGTTTTGCGCCTCCCGAGCCATATGCTAATGGAGGACGTAACGCTGGCGGATGGTGTGATTGCCATCAGGATGCAGGAAACACGGCTTGTTCAATGCCTCTGAAGTGATTCACCCGAGGCCTCTAACCTTGATCTAGGCTCGTCGATGGCCACGACCACGGGCTCGGCTTCCACTTCGCCTCATCTCATCGAGGCAGCCTGGACGGTCGGCGATCCGGCCTCCTTGGGAGGCTCCTTTCCATGGGATTCTCTCGGAATGCGGCATTCCGGGACGCGCATCTCCTCCCGCTGGGCGTCCTTAGCATCAGCGAAGCGCTCGACAGTGGAGATCATTTCAGCGGGGAAAGTTGGCCGGTTCATTACCAGGTACCGAAATAGTTCGAAGGGCTTCCGAAGGCCCTCGGAGAACATGTGTATTACGTCCTTGTCGGTGGTGCTCGCAACGGTGTTGCGGCACTCCAAGAAACGTCGGATGTAGTCCTGGATTGACTCGCCGACCCCCTGCCAGACCTGTCGAAGGTCGTAGCGAGAAGCCGGCACTTCCAGGTGCCACAGAGTTCATCCCAAGAATCAATGGAGCTCTCGGGAAGCCCGGTGAGCCAATTGATGGCGGTCAGCACCAACATGACAGGGAGGTAGTTCACCATCACGTGAGCGTCACCGCTCACTGCCCGGACAACCGTGCAATACAACTGAAGCCATAGAGTTGGGTCAGTCTTGCTGTCGTAGGGATCAATTCTGGTCGGGCGAAACCCCTTCGGCCACGTCACCCAGCGAAGATTTGTAGTGAAGGCCGTGAACCCATTGTACCGGGGAGCAGCCTCAACACCGTCTCAGGTGCGCCGTGCTCCCGATCATAGTCCTCCCGGCGCCGCATCTCCTGGCGTCTTCGGTCGGCAACACGGCGCGCGATGGTGTTGCGGGCATCGATCTTCTGCACAATAATCTCGCGCATGTCACCAGTATAGGAACTGCCCTGGTGCTCCGATGTTCAGGCACTCTTATGGCAACCGCCCGAGCCAACGGGGATGACTCGGGCCCTTGTAGCTTGGTTCTGGGTGCCGCATGAAGAAGCAGAGTGGCCGGTGCTCTGCTGCTGCCAGGACCTCGATTGACGAGCACTACCCCGGGGGAGCTCGGATGGGCTCGGGACGTTGAGCTGGTCGGCAGCCGCCTGCGTCATGACCATCACCTTATGCACCTCCAGAGAGTCAGGAAGGGCAATGAGCGTACGCTCAATGGCCACCAAGTTAGCCGCCGACGTTCGGAAAATCTGATGCTCCTCAAACTCCATGATGAAGTCAGACTCCAGACTTCGGAGTTGGACGCGAGGGCATTGGGCCTGCTCACGCCGCGTAACCCGGCCTGTGTTGCGGTGACGGAGGGCGTTGCGATGGGTGTCGGACTCCTAAGAGCCCATGACCGCATCATCAGAGACCACATATGCCATGAGGACAAAGTTCGCTGGCCAGCGGTTGCCAAGGATGAACTTTGGCCTGCACAGCCGTTTGGCTAGCGCCGTGCAAATAGGTGAAGCATGACGGACAAACTTCTTGGGACTCGCCGTCCCGGGGTGTGTGGGAACACGGCCGGTGATGGGCGGAGCAAGTGAAGGCACCTCTCGTGGTGGGAAGCGTGATGCCATCCAGGATGCTCGATCCGGGTACATGTGGAGTCTGGGACCGCCGATTGGGCAGTCGAGGGCTTGGGCCTCCAAACCTTCATGGCCGAGCGAAGCACTAGAGGTTAGGCTGCGAGGCGTGGAGCCACGTGCCTCGGCCTTCTGACGACGTGCCGTTGTGCGATCGCATGCTCCAGCTCGCCAGAGGCCTCCTGAGAGAGGATGAGGTGGCTGAAGTCGTCGGCACGGAAGACTAGGCTCCCGAAGACGAACGTTGTCCCGTCAAGCATCGTGAAGTTGGTGCAGAAGACAACAGCCATCAGACTGCTTGAAACGACGAAGAAGCACCCCTACCTGATGTGCCAACTGTCGATGGGATGGTCGGCAGTCCTCCAAGGGGGTTACCCAACGAGGTAAAAGAGAGTTGTTAGGGTGTCTCACCGATGGATCCGATGGTCAACTTGGGAATCAAACGAGCCAGGCGACAAAAAGAGTTTATGCTGGTTCAGCCCTCCCAGAGGATAATAGGCCTACGTCCAATGATCTTTGTTGGGGTAGTGTATGAACAAGGATTACAATTGAGAGAGTTCTTGGGTGTTCTAGAGATTGGAACTAGCTCTGAAGACTAGGGTTTTGAGAAAAGTTCTCAGAGTGTGATCCCCCTGCCCGTTCACCCTGCCCTCCCTTTTATAGCTCAAGGGAGGCAATTACAAGTGGACTTGGGGCCAAGAAGCTAAGACTAAAGACTAAAAAGCAAGCACAAACAATATCTAAAAAGTACATAGAGATCTCACCGAGTCCTGCGTGCTATGGGCATCTTGTGCCTTATTCCACCTTGGGATCCATCCTCCATAGGTACTATCTGTGCAGCCTTGTCGAGTGACGTCATCTTCTGCTGGGTTGTCCCCTCCTTGCCTCCTTTGCGAGCCTTGCAAGGCAAGCCTTCCTTCCCGAGGATATCTAAGGTCGGGCCGATGAGTTGAAGTCGAGAAGGAACATCGAAGTTGGACCTGGGGGGAGGTCGGGGCGGCCGACCCCCAGAGGAGGTCGGGCTGTCGACCCCATCCCGAGGACCCTCGGTTCGACTTCCGCTGACCTTGACTCCGATCTGTGATCTACCGCAGGGGTAACACCCCCATAGGAGGGCCCACAAGTCGATGAAACCAACTTAAAGTAGGTCCAAACACTTGCAAATCGACCAAGGGGCTCACATGTCATCCTTTGGCCAAAGTCGGTGGCCCTGATTCAGCCAAACTAGGGTTCGGCCGAACTAGGAAAGGCGGTTCCAGCCCCCCTCCTTCCACGTGGCGGCATCTTGACCATCCATAATGATGGTTATGAGTGTTTGGCGGTTATAAACCAGCTTACCCACTGTCATATGTTGGTTATAAAAAGGGGAGCTTCTCTTCAAATTCAACACATACCAGAAGAAGTAGTTTCTACATTTCATACTTAGTCTCTAGGCTAGTGGAGTTAGGAGTTTAGTTTAGAGCTTCTTCTCGGTTCCGAGTCGTCCTCGGAAAGTCGGGTATATCTTTTGTATCTTCCTTTGTATGACTTTGATCAATATAATATATTTATCTTCTCGTTTACTTGAGTATGGTTCCTATTCTACTTGCTTAGATATATGTCGTTTTATATGCTAATTATAACATGGTTGGATGAGTAACTCTATTGCCACAGTCATGGTACAATGTGCATTTAGGATTTAGGTTTGCTCTTGCCTTAGTCATTGACGTCCTAGGGCAAGGTTATTTGTTGCAATGTAAGCGTAGTGCTTAAATTATTTCATAGACATTGGTTATGGTTATATCCCATGAGTTGTAGAGGTAGGCGGCAGGTGGTGACAACCCTGTCCGCTTTGTAATCCTCCACGTTCAAGTATGGCATAGGGTGAACAGTAAGAAATCATCTTTGGTGGTAGGTCGGGCCACTAGAGGTAGTACCTCCGTAGTCCTGGGAGCATAGAACTAGGTAACTAACCATGAATATAATTGTTTGTATAACCTATACAACTATATCAAAAATACATTAGTAACCTACCTCTAACTCTATACTCTCCACTTAGCATTGATGTACCATTTGTTAGGATTCTTCTGTGTGTGTCACACTAACATATTATCCATAACTCTTACCCCTACTTAGAATTTGGCAATTCAACTATTACATATGAATATCAATATTAACTTAATATTCTCTTCTTGATCGCTGTCTTCCTTTAGGATAATTTAGGAATATGTGGAGGCTATAATAGCATAAAAAAATTTTTTCTACCACACAATCCAGGAAAGCTTGCAAGTAAGGGTCTATAGATTGTTACCAAGTGATGTGAAGTGCAACAGAAAAACTACGTTGGAGTAGCTGACCCAACGTACGCACGTCGGGAAGTCTTGCCGACCTCGGACAACGCTTTATCGATGTCGGACAGCGCTTCATGCAGCCTCGCCAACCTCGGACAACACCTCACTCGACCTCGCTCTGATCTCCCAATCAGCTCCCCGACCACATCGCCGACCACGATCCAATCTCCCGACTAGCTCACCGACCCGTCGTCGACCACAATTCGATCTCACGACCAGCTCGCCGACTTACACCGCAATGTAGCGATGTCTCTACCGGTATCCACACATCCAGGTAAGGAACGCCGAACACCCGTGTGCTAGCACGCAATGCACGGCTAGGGTTTTGGCTCATACGTGTACTAGGGTTTTCGTGGAGAAGTTGATCTGACTTAGAGGTTGCGCACACTGATCTCCACCCCTTGCCCTCCTTATATAGAGTTGGCCGACCGGGCCTAAAGGCCCATCTGGTCTCTATATTCGATCGGATCTCTATCCATACTAGGCCGTACTCGAGTCAAACTCGAGTACCTATTCCATCCCGTTAAGTGTGCGACCCTGTAGGTTCAAGTATACTTGGTTTCGACCCGAGAGCTTCTCGGCTGACCCATCAACAGCGGCCCCTAGCAGAACGTATTGACACCAACGCATACAAGAACATTATATCAGCTGAACCTGTAATGTGTGCACAAATCCCTTTGCCTCACAATTTCAATTAAGCTATAGGCAAGACTCGTGCCATCCTATCTGTAGCTTAATCATTTACTCGATCTCATTTTGGATTATATATCTGTTGACAATAGTTGTTCAATCATGTTCAATAGTTGTTCAATCATGGAACGGAATAATACTTTATTCACTAATATATAAACATTGACCATGATATCCAACATCTCCATATTGCCTTCAGGGCATACCACTAACAATCTCCCACTTGCACTAGAGTCAATCATGTAAGTATCAAATATCCATTGCTCTAGTATGTGCCTCATGTTTCGGCGGATCGGCAATATTTAGATCCGTGTGCACTTTGCATATCTTTGCATCTCCTCTGTCCACTATCTTGCGAATGAGATGGTATCACCGAAGAATGTGTTTGGATTTCTGATGTGACCTAGGCTCCTTAGCCTGCGCAATGGCACCACTATTATCACAATAGAGGGACATTGGACCAGTTGCACTGGTCATCACACCTAACTCAGAAACAAATTTCTTGATCTAAATGGCCTCCTTTGTAGCTTTAGAAGCAGCAATGTATTCGGCCTCCGTTGTAGAATCAGCAACAGTGTGCTGCTTGGAACTCTTCCAGCTGACTGCACCTTCGTTTAGGCAAAACATAAACCCAGATTGTGATCTATAGTCATCTTTGTCTGTTTGGATGCTAGCATTGGTGTAACCACTTAGAACGAGCTCTTCTTAACCTCCATAGACTAGGAACATTTCTTTAGTTCTTCTCAAGTACTTAAGAATATTCTTTATGGCAATCCAGTGACCTTCACCTGGATCCGACTGGTATCTACTCGTAGCACTCAAAGCGTACGAGACATCTGGACGTGTACAAAGCATAGCATACATGATGGATCCAATTGCCGAAGCATATGGAACCATACTCATCTTATTCCGCTCATCAGGTGTCCTAGGACACTGATTCTTGCTAAGATTAATGCCATGCGACATTGGCAAGAAACTTGTCTTGGAATCATGCATGGTGAACCTCTTCAACACATTGTCAATGTATGTACTTTGGCTTAATCCAATTAGCCTCTTAGATCTATCTCTATAGATCCTAATGCCCAGTTTGTATGCTGCCTCCCCTAAATCTTTCATGGAAAAACTATTTGTGAATGAAGACTTGACGAATTCTAGCATAGGGATATCATTTCCACTCAACAATATATCATCCACATATAAGATTAAAAATACAATTGCGCTCCCGCTGACCTTCTTGTAGACACAAGCCTCCTCTTCATTTTTTATGAAACCAAACCCTTTGATTACCTCATCAAAACGACTATTCCAACTCTGAGATGCTTGCTTCAATCCATAAATGGATTTTATGTAGCTTGCATATCTTTCCAGGCGATTTTCGATCGACAAAACCTTCAGGCTGTATCATATACACATTCTCGCTCAGGTTTCCATTAAGGAAAGCTGTTTTGACATATATCTGCCATATCTCATAATCGAAATATGTAGAAATCACTAGAATAATCCAAATAGACTTTAGCATTGCGACGGGCGAGAAGGTTTCATCATAATCAACACCTTGAATCTATTTAAAACCTTTCTCCACCAATCGCGCCTTATAGATGTGAGCATTTCCATCCATATATGCCTTTTTCTTAAAAACCCATTTGCACTCAAATGGTTTTGACACCATCAGGTGGATCAACCAAATTGCAAACTTGATTATCATACGTGGATTCTATTTCGGATTTCATGGCTCCAAGCCATTTGTTGGAATCTGCACGCACCATCGCTTCATCATAGGTCTTAGGTTCATTGTTGTCTAACAACAACATTTCATGTTGTTCTGCGCCAATGTATCTTTTGGGTGCACGACATGCTCTTTCGGACCTCCGTGGGGCTGGTGTATCTACAACAGGTGGTACAACATGTTGTTCCTCCTGTTGTGGTGTAGTGGCGGCTGAAACACTTTCTAGTGTTTCTTGAATTTCTTCAAGATGCACCGTGCTCCTACTAACCCTTCTTGAAAGAAACTTTCTCCAAGAAGACACCATGTCGGGCGACAAACACTTTGCTTTGATCCCGATTATAAAAATAATATCCTTTTGTTTCCTTAGAATACCCCACGAAGAAACATTTGTTAGATTTGGGTGTAAGCTTGTCGGATTGTAAACGCTTTACATAAGTTCACATCCCAAAATTTAATGAAAAGTCAAACTAGGGGGCTGCCCTGTCCATATCTCATATGGTGTCTTTTTCACTAACTTAGATGAAACTCTATTTAATGTGAGCAACTGTTTCAAGAGCATATCCCCAAAAGGATAATGAAAGATCACATTGGCTCATCATGGACCGCACCATGTCCAACAAGGTGCGATTTCTCTGTTCGGACACCCCGTTCCATTGAGGAGTTCCTGGTAGAGTCAACTGTGGAACAATTCCACAATCTTTTAGATGATTACCAAATTCTTGGCTTAAGTATTCACCACCACGATCTGATCACATAAACTTAATTGTTTTCCCTAAAAGATTATGTACTTCATTCTGGAATTCTTTGAATTTTTCAAAGGATTCGGACTTATGCCTCATTAAGTAGATATAAACATATCAACTAAAGTCATCGGTAAAGGTAATAAAGTACTAAAAACCACCTCTGGCCGTTGACCTCATTGGTCCACATACATCAGTATGTACGAGTGCCAACAACTCACTTGCTCTCTCACTGTGACCCGTGAAAGGTGCCTTTGTCATCTTACTAAGTAAACAAGACTCGCATGTCTCAAATGATTCAAAATCAAAAGAGTGTAGCAGACCATCTTTATGGAGCTTCTCCATGCGTTTCTCATTTATATCGCCTAGGCGACAATGCCAAATAAATGTGGAGTTTATATCATTTGGGAATTGCCTCTCTGTATTAATGTTATAAATGTGAGATGCCTCAAGATCCAAAACGTATAACCCATTCACCAATGGAGTATGAAAATAGAACATATCTCTAAGATAAATTGAACAACTATTGTCCACTGATCTAAAATAATAAATTGAACAATATTGCAAACATGAAGCGAAAATTACGTTTTGACATAGAGTTGGAACACAATAACAATTATTTAATTCCAAAACTAATCCTGAAGGTAAGTGAAGTGGCATAGTGCCGACAACAACCGTAGCAACCCTTGCTCCATTGCCGATCGGTAGGTTCACCTGACCCCTTCTCAAGCTTCTACTTCTTCTCAGACCCTGCAGCGATTTGCATATGTGAGCTACTGATCTGGTATCAAATACCCAAGAGGCAGTATATAAAGTAGCAAGATTGATTTCTATAACATTAATGCTGAAGCAAAAGTCTCGCTTTGCTTCCTTTTGAGATCCTCCAAGTACTTCTTATAGTTCCTCTTCCAAAGTGACTGCCTCCTTGCAATAAAAGCAAATAGAATCTGTCATCATCGACCCATTCTTGCCTTTCTTTGCTTTGGAAGTACTCGCGATCTCATTAGGAGTTAACTTCCTTTTGGTGCAAAGTTTCTTGACGGGGTTTGCGCTTAGCTTTTCGCATCATCATCACATGATGACCGTTTTCTTGATACTTTCCTTAGCAGTCTTTAGCATCCCATGCAATTCGGCCAAGGTTTTATCTATGTTGTTTATGTGATAATTTAGTATGAATGGCTCAAAGCTCGAAGGGAGCGACTAGAGAATCACGTCTATAGCCAACTCTTGGCTAAGAGGAAAACCTAGTTTTTCAAGACTCAATATAGCTAATCATCTTTATCACATGTGGACTGATGGGATTCTCCTCTACAAGCCTGAATGCAAACAAGGACTTTGAAGTGTTGAACCTCTCGGCCCTAGCTTGGTTTCTCAAACATGCCACGTAGACCCTCAATAATACTATGAGCATCACTGCTCTCGTATTGCTTCTGAAGCTCAGAGGACATTGTGGCAAGCATGAGATAGCTTATATCTAGGGAATCGTTAGTGTGCTTCTCATAAGCCCTCCGTGTAGCATCATTAGCATTATTAGACAAATCATCAGGATAGGGAACTTCAATAACGTACTCCTTTCGCTCTTGCTTGAGAACAATTCTTAAGTTTTGATACCAATCCATAAAGTTCGTTCCGTTCAACTTTTCTTTCTCAAGTATGGATCACAAATTAAAAGAACTGGGTGCAATATTATATGCAAAGTTTAGCACAATATTTATGTGTTGTCTTTTATTAAACAATTTAACAAAAGACTCCCACTACGTGTTTTAAACCTTCCCTCTAGGTTACGTATCGGGTCAAGATCCACATGTTAATTAATTTCTAGTGAGCTTTGGCATCACTGCTAGAAGATTAGTAACATGGAAGCAACACCTTGCTAATCACATCCTGATGTGACTCTTGTTCATTGAGTGGCACCATCATGCCCCAAGGCCCCAAGTAAACCAAGGCCCAAAGGCCCAAAACTATTTCGATAGCCTTGTCAAGTAAATCAAATGCTCTTGCATGTATATGTCTAACATATACCCCATCGTGTTATGATAGACAATGACACTCTACTTTGGAAGATCTACCAATTGACGATCACAACCGTGATAGGTGCAACATTTGGGGGCATCATTACTACTTAATTTTCTGAGGGATACTATTCTATCAATCAAACATATCACATATATGAAAGCAAAAATAGCAATTAATAATGAAATAGTATGACCCTTTCACATTGTGATCTCCATCTCCATGTCGGTGTATAGGATCTCCATCTTCATCACCGATCTCCTGAGTGTCCGATGCTGAATTTCTTCAAACTAAACTACTACTATAGAAGTTAGAAATTGAACATTACATCGACACGCAGATCGTGAAAGAATATTACAAGGATTGCACGTATGAAAGAATATTTGATGCGTCACACACATCTCATACATATAATAGGGCCATACCATCTCAAAGCATTCTCGTGCAAAAACAAGTTAGACGTAGAACATTTTCTATCTATCACGAGATACGATGTCGAGATGACTTAAAAGGAGGGTACGCACACGGCGGTCCCCTCGCGGGCTTCTGGGCAGTGCCCGGAGCACCACACGAAAATCATAGATCCAATATATGAAATCGCTTATGGAAACCACATCGGCATAATCACATTATGTCATCCTGAGACACTCTCAAGGGATTCAGCATAATCACATAATCATAGATTCAGGACAATCACATTGTACCGATCTGAGACTCTCTCAAGGAACGCCATCCCAAATCCGACTCATACTCATACCGAGTCCTACGGAAACTGCTTTGACACAATCACATCATGTCAATCCGAGACAATCTCCAGGAATGTAGTTTCCATCAACTCTCCTCTACCGAACCCTAAAACTGATTGATCTAATCAACCCGTGTGCTAAACTTGTTCCAGATCCAATCTAAAACCCAAACTACGCAAGTGTAGCTCTGATACCACTGTAGGAATACACGGAGGCTACAATAGCATAAAACAAAAATTTTGTACCACACAATCCAGGAAAGCTTGCAAGTAAGGGTCTATAGATTGTGACCAAGTGACGTGCGGTGCAGCGGAAAAACTACGTTGGAGTAGCTGACCCAACGTACACACGTTGGGAAGTCTTGCCGACCTTGGACAACGCTTTGTCGACCTCGGAGAACGCCCGCCGACCTCGCTCCGATCTCCCGATCAGCTCCCTGACCACGTCACTGACCATGATCCGATCTCCCGACCACGTCGCCGACCACGATCCGATCTCACGACCAGCTCGCCGACTTACACCGCAAGTAGCGATGTCTCTACCAGTGTCCACACATCCAAGGAAGAAACGCCGAACAACCTGAAGGGTTACGCGGAGGCTACGCTAGCCGAAAACAAAAATTTTCTACCGCGCAAATCAGGAACACTTGCAAGTAAGGGCCGATAGATCGTTACCGATTGGAGTAGAGTGCGGCGGAATAACCAATCGGGGCAATCCGATCCGGAACAGTGTAGCCGATTCCCGGAGACGCCGATTCGCCAATCGCCCGATTCGAGTCGTCCGGCCGCGTTCTCACGCCTCGCTTCGATGCGCCCGACCGCAGCCGATTCCACCACAGCCGATCGCTCCGATTGCAGCCGATCCAAAGCCGATCAACAGCGCGCAACGTAGCAGCGCCTCTACCGTATCCACACGTCCGGGGACGGAACGCCGTACACCCGTGTGCTAGCACGCGATGCAAGGCTAGGGTTTGGCTCGAAAGTGGGGAGGGTTTCCGTGGAGATTGATCTCGGCGACTTTTGTTGCACGCGATGCAATTGACCTACCGCAACTCTCCACCCCTCCCTCCTTTATATAGAGTTGGCCGACTGGGACTAGTGGCCGATTAGGACTCTATTTTGAATCGGATCTCATCCGTATCTCATAGAGTTGGCCGCCCACACGTCGTAAGCCCATAGGACTCTATCCGATCGGATCCCTATCCGATCGAGCCGTATCCGAGTCCAACTCGAATATCTATTATATCCCCTTAAGCGTGCGACCCAGTAGGTTCAGGTATACTCGGTTTCGGCTATAGTCTAACTTAGCCGATCGTCGGCTCGAGTCTAACTCAGCCGACTGTCACAACGGCGCCTAGCCACATATTGACACCATAGTATACAAGAATAATATCGGCTCGAACTGTAATGTGTACACAAATCCCTTTGCCTCACGATACCAGTTAAGCTATAGGCAAGATGTGTGCCATCCCTTCAATAACTTAACCATTCACTCGAACCGTATTGGATTATCATGTCGTTGATTGACTCCTCAATCAACTTAGCATGGCCATGCATTTCCATAATCCATTACCTCGAGGGGCCCGAGATATCTCTCCAAAGGAGGGGCAAATTCCATCTTGATCACTCACATCCCACTCCATGTTTCATAGCAAACCCGAAAACTACCTTTATAACTACCCAGTTACGGAATAGCGTTTGGTAGTCCCAAAGTAGGCTACTACACATGTTGGAATCTATGGTGATCTCGAGTCTAAGGACTTTGTACCAACACTACCCGAGACCAACTAATGGCACATTGATTCCGTAGTGTCTCATGGTGGGTCTATCCAACAATGTGTTCTCTAACACATATGTCCATGTTTATTGATTTGGTATCTCCATACCCATGATCTATGAGACATGATCATCAATCAATAAACATGCCGATCTTAGAATCATATTTGTTCCAACAATATGACATATGATCAGGGATCGTTTAGAAATAGATTCATACATATCGAGTCTCATAAATAAGTCACATACTTATTGATCAATACAAGATGTCTATTTCATGGAACTGAATAACACTTTATTCATAAATACATAAACATTGACGTGATATCCAACATCTCCATGTTGCCTCTAGGGCATATCACTAACACAACCGTGTGCTAGCATGCAATGCATGCCTAGGGTTTTGGCTCATACGTGGGCTAGGGTTCTCGTTGGGAACTTGATCTGGCTTAGATGTTGCACACACTGATCTCCACCCCTTTCCCTCCTTATACAGAGTTGGCCGACTGGGCCTAAAGGCCCATCGGAACTCTATATTCGATCGGATCTCTATCTGTACTGAATTGTACCTGAGTCAAACTCGATCACCTATTTCATCCCGTTAAGTGTGCGACCCTGTAGGTTCAGGTATACTTGGTTTCGACCCGAGAGCTTCTCGGCCGACCCATCAACAGTGGCCCCTAGCAGAACGTATTGACACCAACGTATACAAGAAGATCATATCGGCTGAACCTTTAATGTGTGCACAAATCGCTTTGCCTCACGAGATCAATTAAGCTATAGGCAAGACTCGCGCCATCCTATCTATAGCTTAATGATTTACTCGATCTCATTTTGGATTATATATCTGTTGATTGACTCCTCAGTCAACTCGGCTTGGCCATGCACTTCACCAGTCCATTACATCAAGGGGCCCAGAGATATCTCTCCCATAGGAGGGGCAAATTTCATTTTGATCATTCACTTCCCTCTGCATGTTTCATAGCAGACCAAAAGACTACTTTATAACTACCCAGTTACGGTATAGCGTTTGGTAATCCGTAAGTAAGCCATTACACATGTTGGAATCCATGATGATCTCAGGTCTAAGGACTTTGCACCAACACTACTTGAGACCAACTAATGGCACATCTATTCCCTGTAGTGTCTCAAGGTAGGTCCATCCAACAATGTGTTCTCTAACAAATGTTCATGTTTATTGATTTGGTATCTCCATAGCATGACCTCTGAGACATGATCATCAATCAATAAACATGCTGATCTTAGAATTATATTTGTTCCATAGATATGATATATGATCAGGGATCATTTAGAAATAGATTCATACATAAAGAGTCTCATAAATAAGTCATATACTTATTGATCAATACAAGTTGTCTTTTTCATGGAATGGAATAACACTTTATTCATTAATACATAAACATTGACCTTGATATCCAACATCACCATGTTGCCTCTAGGGCATATCACTAATAGATAAAACAAATATGAAACCCCAGAATACTCTAGGTTGAAATGCTACAATGGTATATCCGTGCACTTGCGGATTTATCTGTAAACGTAAGAAATACCAATAAAGAACATGGCAATTAAGTTTGTGGTATTTAATTTTGCCTTTGTTGTTCACTACTTTTGATTTATGCAAGTTCTTAACTGCTTGCTAGTTCCTTTGAGATTAAGAAGCTTTCTTACTCACTTAATTGTGCTAGCACAGTTGATGTGGAGAACAACAATTGCATGGCCACTAATTCATGGTTGAGAGATTGTGTGATAAACAAGTTGAGGAAAGAACCAACTATTGGGGCTACTGTTTTAAGGAAAGTTTTGGACAAGAACTACAAGATCGGGATTTGCAACTACATTGTTTGGAATGGTGGACAGACGACACTTTGTGACATCCTTGGTAAATAGGAAGATAGCTTCGATGTAGCTTTCTACTTCAAGGCAGAGTGTTGGTGTGATTTTTTACACGCGCTGGCCTGGGAGATCTGCTTAACTCCAGTGCAAGTCCAAATTGGTCGCCTCTGGTGATTGAGCGGGCGTGCCAGTTGGTTTTATCCTGTAACCAACAAGAAAACATTGGATATGCGTTTGGTTAAGGTTAGATCCTACTCGATCGGCTATGGATATTAATAAATACATAATTGCTATCCCAAAGCCATTTAGATTAAGTGATTGGGATAGATCGGTAGTATACCGAGACAGTATAAATCACTTAGATCCAAAGGTACATTAGGACCATAATTATATATACTTATAACCTAGCCGATGTCGTAGATCTAATGTAAATCGGCTAGTATTCCGATATGTTTTATAAGAAAGATATTAATCTAGATTAAATGTGCTAAACTAAGATTAATCGGCTGTTAGTATAACCTAACAGATTGATACCAAGCTTAATACATTTAAGTAGATTAAGATCTTAATATAAAAGACAGTTCTAATACATCTATCAGTAATAATACATAAAAATGATTAGAATGGATAAGACCGGCTGAAACCCTGGTTCTATCTCTAATAGTAAACATTGAACCGAATAGATCTGTATAACTCTAAGAGCGACTTAATAGATCAAGTTGGTGCAACATCAAGTAAAAAAATAGGTATGAGATCAATTTAGGCTAACAAGAACTCCTCGAGATGGTAAATACGCCATATAACCTAAATCAACCTCTGGATCTAGCTCTGTCGGCTGCTATCTTCAAAAAGATATCAGCGGATCACGAGATAGATCTAGACATTGATCTAGATTATATGCCGCATATGATAAATTAAGTAGTCTATAACATCAGAATTAGAGTATCATGACGATGGAAGCACTAACCCCGACGATACAAGCCACTTGTAACAAGAAGTTACCTTCTCTGGAGATCGAAATCGATGCAGCCCGAGAGCAAAGCAAGAACTCATCAAGAAAATGTAAAACAAAAAGGTTGGCGATGCGCCGAAGTTGTATTGATGTGTCTTGATTTTTTTACAAGGTCTCGGGTTATATTTATACCCAAATATACAATGAGTCCGTAACGGACACGATTCCTATTACAGATTGAATCTCTAAACAAACCGACATTATCTCTAAAGGAAACTATACAAAATATCCCAACTTAAAAGATACAATTGCTGTTGCAGGTCTTAAAAGATGGCAATGTCTTTAACGCACTTTGGAAACTGAATCCAATACTTCATCTTTAAGTTTTACTCTCAGAATTGTCTCCACTTCTGTCTCCAACCGGAATTGGCTATCGGCTATCCTGGTCCAACTCGGACTCAGCCGATACAATATCTGTTTCCGCAGATCATGCATTCCTCCAATTCCGCTTCAATCTCTACTCCAAACTCGGGGATTGAGTTACCGAATTTGGTCGTTAACACATGCCCCCCAAGTCTGCTATATGATAATGTTGTGGATTTTACACAATTTCAAACTCAGCGCAACCCTAGATCGAGTCTGCCTCAGCCATCACAAAAAAATCTTTAAATAACACTCGTCCCGCACCGAGCAAATTCACGCCGTTACTCGCATTCCATCCAAACCCTAGCCGAAAACCCTTCAGTTTTCCTTGGCGATTTCCTCGAAGCCAAAAGAGTGCACCCACCGGCGATCATCTCCGCGACGGCGTCCTTCCTCAACAAAGGCATCTTCCAGCACCCTTCCAAGACACCCCAGCAGAGTATCCCGAGGTAAGTTCCATCACTGCAATTCCTTTCCTCCGCAACTTAGTTATTTTTCCCTCTCGTAATTTTGTTCATCTTCATATTTTAACGGTAGCATCTCTCGCCAAGTTGCGATCCCAAACCTCCTTCACCCGAATCAATTCCTGTTAGGGCCAATTGGCAATTTCGATCCCTCCGAGTTCATTAACGCCGAAACCAATCGGATCCCCTTTAGATTTTCTAGCCCTAACTTGGCATACCGGTCCGAAGCTTTCAAGTCATGGCCTTCAACCGACAAAACATGGCCAGCTTGGTACCTTACGATGTCGGCGGGAAACAAGTTCACTGGAACAAACTAGGAATATCACGGTGCCTAGACAAACTATAGCCGACATGCCCAAGGATGAACCCCTCTTATCGGCCGCTAGCTAGTTCTGGTCGGATACCTTCAATGCTTTTCTATTTAGGCAAGGACCGATGACACCAACACTCCTGGACGTCGTGATGATCACAGGACTTGATATTACCTCAGCAGTCAACCACCACAACCTCACCACCAAATGCCACCACTCTTTTAAGACAAAAAGTATCAGAGGCTGGAATGGGTTCATAGCCATGAACATGAAGACTGGCCCAATAACTGACAGAGAGCACGCAACCTTCCTCCTCATGTGGTTAGAAAAGTTTGTTTTACGCGGATCGAGCTACGGTCCGACAAGTAACTAGCAACATGTAGCCGAAGCCTTGGTAGACAAGAAACAGATCCCCTTGGGCAAATACCTACTCACATACCTTTACCAAATGCTGAACAATGCATTGGCTAAATTGCCTCCAAACTAGCCGTCAACACTGGAGGTCCCTGGTGGCTACTGCAATTATGGTTAAACCTCCATACCTACAAGGATGCTCAAAGACCAGACCTCTTTGAAGCTGAGTTCCCGCTAGCCGAACAAAGGATTGAAGATGATGAAGAAGTTACAACACTGTTGATGAGAAATCTTTCCCACGCGTTGGCTGGGAGATGCGCTTAACTCCGGTGCAAGTCCGTCCTTGGCTACTCGCGATGAACTAGGCATGCCAATTGGTTTGATCTGCTAACCAATAAGAAATAATAAACAGATACATGCGTTAAGGTTAAAGTTAGATTCCTACCGGATCGACTCAGGTAATCAATTTACATATATTGGCTACCCCAAAGCACATTTAAACTAAGTGACTTGGATAGATCGGCTATGCCGAGACAAGATAAATCACTTAATCTAAATATACATCGTGGTAACAAATATATGCATTCATAATCTAGCCGATGCTTTGCAGATCTAACGTGGATCGGCTATTACTCCGATGCATCTTATGAAAAGATATCAAACTAACCTAAATGCGTCAAACCTAGATCAATCGGCTATCGGCTGATGCCAACAGATTGATACTGGTTTAAGGCATTTAGCCATATTGAGATCTTAATATAAGAGACAACTTTAATATATTTAATAGTAAATAATGCTAAAGACAATTAAAACGAGTAAGGCCAATGAAACTACGACAATTGTCTCTAATTATAAACATCCAGCCGAATAGATCTTAATAATTTTAAAAGCGACTTAATAGGTCATGATGATGCAGCATTAAGTACAACAAGAAGTACTAGATCTATATGGACCTATGTAAACCCCTCGAGACGGTAGATACAACATATAAACTAGTTCAACATCTAGATCTAACTCTATCGGCTACTGCCTCCCGAGAGAAACGAGCCAATGGCAAGACAGATCTAGACATTGCTCCAGATTATATGCTGCATATGATAAATTGCGCAGTTTATAGCATTAAATCTAGAGTGTCATGATGATGTAAGCACTAGATTCAACGATACAGACTACTAATGACAAGTATTTACCTTACTCTAGGGTCGAGATCAATGCATCCCGAAGCGAGATCAAGAACTCGTCTAAAAGAAAAAGGTTTGGCAATGCACCAAGATTGTATTGATGTGTGTTGTTATTTACAAAGAACCCTCGAGTCTTATTTATACCAAGGTATAACAATATCCGTGTAAGACACAGTTTCTATCTACTCTACTATTTAAAATACGACAATATCTCGGGATACAGCCCCAATGTCATATCAAAAGGAATATCTAAACAAAACCCTATTTTACAGATACAATTGCCGTTACAGGACTCTATCCATAGATAGCAATATCTTAACGAACATTTAGGAACCGAATCTTCCTTTTATCTTCAAGCTTCTTTATCGGAAACGGTTCCGTCTCCTTCCCTGAGTTGGAATCGGCCGCCGCTGTCCCTATCCGATTCGGCCTCGCCCGACTGGCTCCTGCACCCGATTTAATCCACGGCCGATGCGGTCTCTCGTTTCTCCCGCAGATCACTTTCCCAATCCGATTCCACTTCAAATCCAACCTTGAACTTAGGGATTTGGTTACCAAATTTGTTCATTAACACATGCCCCATAAGTCCGTGATAAGATAATATCGCAGATTTGCTGCTTTTCGGATTCCCGCGCAACTCCCATCCGATTCCGTCTCGGCTGTCAACAAATATCTTTAAATAGCACCCGCCTTATGCCGAACTAAGCCACACTATCACTTTCGTATCCTCAAGCCCTAGCCAAAAAACTCTTCGTCTCCTCGGCGACCTCGTCGGAACCCGAAGCGCAACCTCACCAACAAACCCTTCCGCGGCGACGATCCCACTCATCAATGGTGTCCTCAAGCACTCATCCCGATGCAGCCCAAGCGGAATACCCAGAGGTAAGTTTCATCGGCTACTGCCCTTTACTCCTTGCAACTTGGTTTTTACCTTTGTAATCTTGTTTTTCATCCTTTAAATCGCAGCACCTCGCCCACCAAATCATCATTCCAGACCTTGTTAGCCCTAATCAGTTCTTGTTAGGGCCGATCGGCAACTTAGACCTTAGCGAGTTTATTAATGCCGAAACGAACCGGATTCCCTTCAGATTTTCCACCCCTGAACTAGCCCACTGGTCTGGTGCTTTCAAGTCTTGGCCCTCAACAGATAAATCTTGGCCAGCTTGCTATCTCGAGATGTCGGCTAGGCAACAAACCCATCGGACTGAACTAGGTATAAGCCAATGCCTAGCTCGACAATAGCCAACATATCGAAGGACAAACCCCTCCTATCGGCCGCCACTTACTTCCGGTCGACACGCTAAATGCATTTTTATTTAGACAAGGGCCGATGACACCAACCCTCTTGGATGTAGTGATTATCATGGGATGGATATAACATCCACACTAGAACCAGCCGGTGTCAACATCAAGTGCTCCCATAATTTTAAGACCAAAAGCATAGGGCTAATCTCTCGAGAGAGAACACACAAACCTTCCCTTAATGTGGCTAGAAAATTTGTCTTCCGTGGATCGAGCTATGGGTCGACTAGCAACCGGCAAGCACATAGCCGAAGCCTTGGTGAGCAAAAACAAGTCCCCTTGGGAAAATACC